>SAUA01000199.1:0-39887 GCA_004335185.1 Phoma sp. RAV-16-625 | reverse complement strand
CCCACCCCCTCTGCCCGCCTCCCTCGACCTCGACTCCCACACACGCAATGGCAATGCGGCTCGCTGTCAGCCGGCCATTGGCCTCGGCCGCCCGCTCGACGGCTGCGCGCGCCTTCTCCGCCACGGCGCTGCGGGCCAAGGAGATTGCCGGCGAGAACACGGAGACGCCCAACATGCGCGTACGCATTGCCTGCAGCTGTCGTTGAAGCTCGCGAGCTGACGGACGGACTGACGATGGACTGACTGGCTGACACGCTGCAGTTCGCCCCCCGCAATCCCTCCGAGACGCTCAAGCGCGCCGTCGTCAACCCCGTCGACAACCTGCGCGCAAAGGGCGATGCCCTCCACACATATGGCAACTACCTCATGTCGTGTCTGCCCAAGTACATCCAGCAGTGCGTCCAGTTCTGGCCCGTGACATGCATCTGTCTCTAACAACGCCAGGTTCTCCGTCTGGAAGGACGAGCTCACCATCTACATCCCCCCCGCCGGCGTCCTCCCCGTCTTCACCTTCCTCAAGAACCACACGGCCGCCGAGTACACGCAAATCTCAGACATCACCGCCGTCGACTACCCCACAAAGGACCAGCGCTTCGAGGTCGTCTACAACATGCTCTCCATCCGCCACAACTCGCGTCTGCGCGTCAAGACGTACGCCGACGAGGCCACCCCCGTCCCCTCCCTCTGCGACCTCTACGACGGCGCCAACTGGTACGAGCGCGAGGTCTACGATCTCTTCGGCGTCTTCTTCGTCGGCCACCCGGACCTGCGCCGCATCATGACCGATTACGGCTTCGACGGCCACCCCCTGCGCAAAGACTTCCCCATGACCGGCTACACCGAGATCCGCTACGACGAGGAGAAGAAGAGGATTGTCGTCGAGCCGCTCGAGATGACCCAGGCCTTCCGCAACTTCCGTGGTGGCTCCGCCGCCTGGGAGCAGGTCGGTCCTGGTCAGGACACGACACCAGAAAACGTGAGTCCACCACCACCCTCACAACATCAAACCCTAACCCTGCGCAGTTCAAGCTCCCCACACCCAAGCCTGAGCCGCCAAAGGAGGGCGAGCAGAAGAAGTAAAAGACCAGACGAGAGCCTGCCCGATTGTAAATACCTGAATCAATTCCCATGTACCATCACCGTAGCTCCAACATAAGTGCAAGTGCAAGTGCAATGCTTACTCAGCACATCCTACCTCGTCTCATTGGCTACAAGTCGGGCCGCGCGCCAAGAAGCTCGCATTTCCCCGCTCTGTCAGGTAAGGTCTGCGTCGATCATGCGTCCTGTCAGGTACAACTTCTTGAAGTCGCGTCAACACCTGACATGACACATGCACTAGGTACTCCACATGCACCTCCACGTCCACAGGCCTGATCTAGATTCGTGTGCATCTCGCACTTTATCGCCAAGCACTGCCCCTCACTTCGTCACCACCATGCTGCCGGAGTGGCTGTCCGCTTCGCCGTGCCTGTGGATCTATAACTGTGAAGCATCACCTTCAGGAAGTGACCATGCCTGAGCTGGCTTGTACTTCCGACCTCGACTCGTGTTGCTAGTCCATCTAATCCAGCGACTGCCTGCACCAACGTATAAGTACCAGTCATGCCCTCTCCCATCTTCTTCCCCACACACCGTTACTCTCTCTTCGCTTTCTTCCTCTTGCTCACCTCAATCACCACGACAATGTCGTCACCCAACACCACAACAACCAATCTGGAGCCCTTCACCCTCTCCTCCCCACCCGGCACAGACATCTGGCGCAAGCCTCCCTCTCACAACGCTTTCAATGCGCCCACCCACCCCTCTACCCTGCCCACCCACAAACTCTCCTCCTTCCAACGCGCCCGTCTCACCTTCGCCCTGCCCCCGGCCACCGAACTCCGCCAATACGACCAAGCTGGCTTGCTGCTACACCTGACCAAAGAAGGTGTTCCCGACGATAAAACCAAGTGGCTGAAAACAGGCATCGAATGGTACTACAGCAAACCGTACATCAGCACCGTTGGCTGCGACACCTGGGCTGATTGGAGTGTGGTCCCCATCCCGTCGTTTGCGGGCAACGATAGCCAGCCAACTGCTACCGTCGAGGCGAGGCGTGAGCAAGACGTCCTGGGCAAGAGTTTGTGGGTGTATTGGATTGTCAAGGGAGCGGATGGAAAGGAGGAGGCGGTGCCCTTGAGAGAGGTGAATTGGTTTTTTGCTGAAGAGGAGGGATGGAGTGTCAGTATTGGCGGGTATGTAGCTAGGCCGACGAAGGAGGGTGGGGATGGGGAATTGGAGGTCCAGTTTGCGCAGGGTGTGGAGGTTGAGGTTTCGGAGTGTTGAGCGAGAATGATAAAGACCTGAATTGCATGTAGTGGGACTCAATGTCAGCAAATTTGCAGACCTTAGAATAATGACTATGCTGAGTCCGCAGCAGAGCTTGTTTTTAAAGAGTGTATAATATCGCAACACTACCTTATATATGTTCGTGTCTGTTACTGTGCGTATTTACATACAAACGAGTCGATGATAGCCTTCCTGAATAGGCAGGAATACCCGAGCCTCCTACACTTTCTTGACTCGAGTGCCCAACATCATCCAGACTCAACGATCCCGTCAGCTCTGGCAAGGAACAGTCCACGAATCAATCAGAACAGCAAAAAAAAGATTCGAGTATCCAGGAGACATTATCGCATAAGAAACAGGCGCGGGGGGGCACAAAAGAGCAGGAACCCAATCTCCATTCATCACCATGACCATCCACGACATATCCGACGCGCTCAACACAGCACGCACCCGCCACACGCCCACGCCCACAGCAGCCAGCAACGAGAGGTATACTCGCCCCATCGCCGCCGCACAAGAATCCGGTCTCCCGATCATCGATATCTCACCCTTCCTGTCTCCCACCTCCACCCCGGCATCCCGCACCGCCACTGCAAGCGCCATCAACGCCGCGTGTGCCAACTACGGCTTCTTCTACCTCACCGGCCACGGGATTCCTGTGTCCACGCTGGACCAGGTCATTGATCTTGCGAGGGATTTCTTCGCGCGCCCGCTGGAGGAGAAGAATCGGATCAAGCGCTTTGATGCGGGGGGGCCTGAGGGCGGTGATAGTGCAAGGGGGTATCAGGGATTGGGAGAGAATGTTACCGGCGGACTGCAGGATCTTCAGGAGGCAATTGATTTCTATCGCCCGTGGGATGGTGGGGAAAGGGGGGTGAGCGGAGAGAGGAAGACGCTCCAGGGGCCGAATCTGTGGCCTGAGGAGCCGAGGGAACTAAGGGGGGTTTATGAGGCGTACATTGAGAGCGTGACGGAAGTGGGGAGGGCGCTGGTGAGGGCTATGGGGGTTGCGCTTGGGCTTGGGGCTGTTGATCACGAAAGTGGTGGAGGTGCAGATGTTGACGCGGAAAAAGAAGACGAGGACATCTTCGCGCGACACTGCAACGACAGCTTCTGGGTCCTGCGCATGATCAACTACCCGCCTCTCCCCCCCTCCGCACAACCCTCCCCCAACTCCACCGACACCGAGGACTTGAGCCAGTTCTCCTGCGGCGCACACACAGACTACGGCTGCGTGACCCTGCTCCTCGCAGACCCCACACCGGGCGCTCTCCAAGTGCAACTCAAAGACGGCACCTGGCTCCCCGCGGACCCTCTCCGCGGCGCCTTCGTCGTCAACATCGGCGACATGATCGAGCGGTGGACAAACGGGCTGTGGAAGAGCACGATGCATAGGGTTCTACACAGGGGAGATGGAGGGGTGCATGGAACAAAGGGAGGCGGCAGGATCTCGGTGCCGTTTTTCTTCGAGCCGAATTTTGATGCGGTAGTGAAGCCGCTGGAGACGTGTGTGCAAAGGAGCGGGAGGCCGAGGATGCATGAGGGGAGTACGTATGGGGAGCATTTGCTTACCAAGGTTTTTAGTAATTTCTACTATAGTAAGAGGACGGATTGGTAGTGCTACTGAATAGAGAGGGAATTTGTAGGAGTGACAGTTGTGTTTGTCAATTTCATGTGGTTTTCAGGTGACTGCATCTGGTTGGAGAACAGGTTGTTGGACTGACAGTCGTACTTATTTATCCCTTGGTGTTGTCTACGATGAGCTGTCGTGCGTAACACAGACAAGGCAAGCGCCTTCACATGACGCTTGTGCTCACCGCCCCACGCTGGTAGGTAATTCAGGGTCCAACATCCCCCTTGGGGCCAGATAGCAATTGCAACAATTGCACTCCCCAGCGTATACCAACTTCTTCCTCCTGGGCAACCGCAGTCCAGATCCACAGCAGAAACAAGATGAGCCTGCAACCCCCCTCCCTGGCCATGCGCTCCAAGAGCCCGTCGCGCAACAGCGGCTCCACCAAGGCGGTGATCCTGGTATTTACCTCTGAGCACCCACTGCACACCAACATGCTCACCACTGCAGGTCGGTGGCCCCTCGCGCGGCACGCGGTTCAGGCCGCTGTCTATGGAGCTGCCCAAGGTGCGTACAGCGACACCATGCCCCCGAGCGTCCACGACTGACCCCGCAGCCACTGTTCCCCGTCGCCGGCCACCCCATCATCGAGCACTGCTTCCGCGCCGTCGCCGCCGTCCCTGAGATCAAGGAGGTCTTCATCGTCGGCTACTACGAGGAGTCGGTCTTCCAGCCCTTCATCAACACCGTCTCCAGCACGTGGCCGCAGCTGAGCGTCAAGTACCTGCGCGAGTACCAGGCGCTGGGCACCGCGGGCGGCCTCTACCACTTCCGCGACGTCATCCTCAAGGGCCGGCCCGAGAAGCTGTTCGTGCTCAATGCCGACATCTGCTCGTCGTTCCCGCTGCAGGAGATGCTGCGCCTGTTCGACGACAAGGACGCAGAGGCCGTCATGCTGGGCACCCGCGTCGCTACCGAGTCGGCCTCCAACTTTGGCTGCATCGTGTCCGACGCCCACACCAAGCGCGTGCTGCACTACGTCGAGAAGCCCGAGTCGCACATCTCCAACCTCATCAACTGCGGCGTCTACCTCTTCGCCACAGAGTGCATCTTCCCCGCCATCCGCTCCGCCATCAAGCGCCGCACAGAGCGCCCGCGCCTGCTGTCCTACCCCTCGTCCGAAAACCTCGACTCGTCCTTCTACCAGGGCGACGACGACGACGAGGACAAGGCCAACCTCGTCATCCGCCTCGAGCAGGACGTCCTCTCCGACATTGCTGACTCGCGCCAGTTCTTCGTCCTCGAGACAAAGGACTTCTGGCGCCAGATCAAGACAGCCGGCTCCGCTGTCCCCGCAAATGCCCTCTACCTACTCAAGGCCTTCCAGACAGGCTCGGAAGAGCTCGCCGCGCCCTCCGCCAACGTCATCCCCCCCGTCTACATCCACCCCTCCGCACACGTCGACCCGACCGCGAAGCTGGGCCCCAACGTCTCCATCGGCCCGCGCGTCAACATCGGCGCCGGCGTGCGCGTCAAGGAAGCCATCGTGCTCGAGGACAGCGAGATCAAGCACGACGCATGCGTCATGTACAGCATCATCGGGTGGCACAGCAAGGTCGGCGCCTGGGCGCGCGTCGAGGGCACCGCGCTCCCTGTCACGAGCCACTCGACCAGCATCGTGCGCAATGGCGTCAAGGTCCAGAGCATCACTATTCTGGGCAAGGACTGTGCGGTTGGTGATGAGGTACGCGTGCAGAACTGCGTGTGCTTGCCGTACAAGGAATTGAAGCGCGATGTGTCGAATGAGGTTATCATGTAGAGGCGGAGCAAAAGTTAGCATAGCGTAGCATGCGGAGAAGTGGGGACGCGAATAGATCATGACAACCTACTACCTTCTACTCACTACCTACTATCCAGCACCTACTGCCCTCCTCCCTCTAGAATTTAACATCCCATCCCATCCCATCCCTCTCTATCCGTCCTACTTCTTGAACCAATATCGGCGTCATGCATAGTCTACATCCCCACACTAAAAACGTATATCCCTAGTCACTCAAGAAACACAGAAAAGAAGCGCAATATATTAGATAAGATTATTATATAGTAGTAGAGTAAAAGTCAGTATAGTATAGCATGCGCAGAGTTGGGGACGCAAGTAGATTATAATAACCTACTATCTTCTCTTTACTACTTATAATCTACTATCTAGCACCTTCTACTCTTCTTACTCTTAAAATTAATATTTTATTCTATCTCTTTTATTATTTCTACTTGTTAAATTAATTGTAGTGTTGTGTATAGGTTATACTTCTGTAGACTAGAAGCTTATATCTCTAGTTACAGTTAAGAAATGCAGAAAAGCTAGATAGTTGATTTATATCTCTTATTTAACACAGCTTCTGCTGATGTGTTAATAGGTGTGAAGAGCCATCGCAGGCGCTACCTCGCCGCCTGCTGGGGGTTAGTGCAACATGCTCGTAGCCTGAGGCGCTCTAGGGGTTCTGGACGTCTGGGTTTTTGGGGTTTTCGGGGTTTTGGGGTTTGGACTTCTGGACTTCTAGACCACGAAGCTGTTAATAGCGCACAGAGATGGATGTCGGATTCGCTACTAGTTTTATTCTCTCCTCTCTCCGCTCTGTGTCTGGATTTTCACCGCCTGTGCTGCGTCTGGGTTCTGGATTGGATTGATAGGTAGGTAGATAGGTAGATAGAGTGTACACTTTACTTTACTTTACTTTACTTTACTTTGCTTTGCTTACTCGTGCTAATACTAGAGTATTCTATACATCTGTAGTGCGGTAAAGTAGTTATCTTGTCTCGGGTCCAAGGTGCTTGCGTCGGGACGCTGGAGTTCTGCACACTGACTGATGGTGCTGGATTCGCGCGTGGGGTTCGGGTGGTGGTGGGTGGAATGGAGTGGATAGTAGGGTGTGTGAACTGGATGTAGGTTTAAGGAGAAAAAGCTGCTTGTAAAAGGTGGTAGCAGGGATACCAACGCGGGAGATGGGGTGCGTGGGAATTAGAGATGTAGACTAGGTAGTGTTTATCTCTCTAGGTTGTTGGAGGCATGTTTCTAGAACGCTGGGAGTTCTTGGTACTAATGGATGAATTTACTTATACTATTAAGGCGGGATATTGGAGGGTTGTTGGCTAGATAGTAGACTAGACGTTGGAGTCTGGAAACCGCATGTAAGTACACCGAAAACAAAGAAAGGCTGCTTGGGAGATGTAGCAGCGGGGCTGAACGCGCTGGAGATGGGGCGCGTGGGAACTAGATGTGTAGAATAGACTGAGTTCATCCCTCGGGGTCCATGGTAGACGTGGGGGAATTGACTCGAACGTAGTGCGGATGGGATGAGGCGAGGTGGGATGAGATATCATGCGTCATGTGTATATATAGATATGTATATAAGAATATGTATAGATTGCTAAATAGTCTCAAATCCAATCCGGCTCTGCGTCCTCATCGTCCGGGTCCTCGAGAGGGAGAGAGCCAGCGTCAGAAGGCGAGGACGTCTGTACACCTCCCTCCATTCCCTGCTCTGTCTTCTGCGCCATCTCCACCCTGACCTCAGGCTTGACGGTCGTTACATCCTCCATCTCATCTGCAGCGTGCCGGAGCTCCTCTTCTGCCGGCGCAAGAGCGTCGTGCGCGGCTGCATCTGTGTCCGTCGCTGTAGGCGGGAGGAAGAAGCCCGCGCCCGAGTCTTGCGCTTCATCGGCGGCAGCTCGCTCCGGAAGTTCAACAACGGGGCCGGGGACGGGACTCTGCGTGCGACGCAGCTGCTGAAAGGCGGCTGGGTCTTCCCACTCGCTCTCTTCATCTTCATCCTCGCTTCCTGCCTTGCCGCTTCTGGGAGAGGAGGGGGGAGAGGAAGTGTATGCCTCGCCGAAACTGCTGCGTCTGCGTGGTCGCAGTTCCTGGGATTCAAGGATCGCGCTGCCGAAGGATTGTTCGCGGTTGAGACTTGGTCCGCTGAGATCTAGGTCGCTGTCTGATTTGCTGTGGTGGGTAGGGAGGAAACCGCCATCTTCGTCTCCGTCGTCTCCGGCTTCATCGTTGTCTGGGACAAAGCCGCCGCCAAAGTCAATGTCTGGTTTGGGCGGCCGACTCGGTTCTACAAACGCAGCGTCCTCTGCGAGAAAACCACCGGCCATCTCGTCGGCATGCCGCTGCTGCTCGGCGTGGTTGATGGAGGCTTGTACGTCGATGACGTCTCCTCTCTCGCCGTCGATCTCGATTGCGTTGACTCTTTGAGCTATTCGCAAGCCAAGATAGAACCGTCTCCATAACCGCAGCGTTTCGGCCCGCCGAGCGTCTACCTCGGCCTGCTCTTGAAGGTACTCAATACCCTCGATGGTCGTGGTGACAGCTTCGGCATTTTCAGCAGCGACTACACAGCCTTGGACAATCGCGGTGCCGTGGCGGCCCTTGAACGAGAAGCCCGTGACGGCGTCGGCGAAGTCGACCTGCAGCATGCGCGCTGCTTTCGAGGCAAGTTTGTGCCGGATGTGCTCACCGCCAGGCGGACACATCGAGGGGACGTATAGATCGAGGTTGCCGTAGACATTGCGAGGAACTCTGCCGCGGACGACGGGCGGCGGGATGTACAACTCTGTCTGGAACTCTGCATACAGCGCTGCGCCCACCTCATCCTGCTGGTCTTCGACCCTCTCATCAGGACCGATGGAGGGTAAGCGTCCCTTTTTCGGTTTTGCGTGTTTGAGCGGCTGCTCGCCGGGCTTGACATCCCGGCCCATGCGGTACCATTTGTCTGCGCTACGGACGGTGTGTACGTTTTTGCGGCGGTAGATGGGTTCCATGCGTGGATTCATGCTGCTGCCGACATTGACCTTGCCCACGACGTCGAGCGGGTGGATGACCTCATTGTGTTTGAGATGTCGTTCCAGGACGTAGACAGGGTGGTTCTTAAAGTCCTGCACGTTCTTGGGTATACCTTCTGCCGCAACCTTGCGAGCCAGCGTTGCGTCTTCGGCCTCGTCTCTGGGGAGCGGGAGGTGTCGGGTGAAATACCTCAACGTTCGCACCCACCATTTGGAACCGTGCGATGTGGACTCGATACGGAACTTGAGCGTTTTGGCGTTGTAGGCTTTGGCGTAGCGGCGTGTCACATCGCGTGCTGTGCAGTCATCTTCGAAGGCAATAACATATGTCAAGCTATTCTGTGTGTGGCTGAAGGGCGGCTCTAGCTTTTCAGGGGCGTTGACGGTGAATGTGGATAGCGGATCGATGGGCACCCATTTCTGGTGTGCAGAGTTGAATGCTTCTACCCAATACACCGGGTAGGGAGTGTGATAGGCTTTTAGCTTCTTCGGTCCCGTGCCTGCTTTGTTCAGCACGGGATGGCGTTCGCCCATGATGCGCTCGAGTCGGGACAACTTTTTGTTGCGTGTTGGCGCCGGGCTGGCGGGAGCTTTATTGTATGGATCTACAGTGATGGTTTTTGAAGATTGGATTGGCTTCTGAGGCGTGGACGGCTGCGCTGCGGAGGCAAACGGCAGCTCCTGCAAAGAGCATACCAAGCGTGTTTCAATGCCTATCCCGCGCAATAGAGCGCAGAACAGCTGCCCACCAACGTCACAAGAGCCTTGCAATGTGCGTGCAGCTGTTCGGAAGTCGTCCTTGTCCATGGCGCTGTCAAGCTCGTCGAAGTCGGAAAAGGGTCGCACTTCTGCCCCTGGCTCTGCCCACTTTGGTTTGGACATGCCCTGGGCAGTGGCCTTGAAGCGCTTCGACCACATGATTTTCAAGTCATTCAGAGCATCCACGAAGCGCTTCGAAGCCGAGTACTGGGTAAGGTCCGGATTGGGAACGAGATTCGTCAGGGTTTCGGGCTCTACGAGCTTGCGCAGCGCAGACTGTACCCTCGCGTCGTTACACCAGGCATTCCTACGGTGGACGTGGTATAACAAGCACAGCACGTGCATCTTGTGTATGTCCAGACGCCGCTTGCGATCTACTGAGGTGATGGCCCGTCGGCGCACTTTCTTCTTGGTTGATACCTCGTCACTCTTCCTGCCGCCAATCGTGATGGAGACATCGCCAATCTCAGGCGCCGCTTTTGCGTGGGTGTTGTCGTCGTCGTCGCTGTCTTCGCCGTCTCCACCATCGCCCAAGGCGTCTTCCCACTCCATGTCGCTGTCATCGTCGGACTCGTCCGAGTCCTCGACTGTCTGGCGCACGCGACCGGCCTGGAGTGGTGGCGCATTCTGTTGCGGTGGCTCATAGGGCAGTAGCGTGGGCGGCAGTGATGGCGGTGCTGGTTTGGTGGCGCGTGTAGTCGTAGGCTTATTTGCAGGCTCGACTACAGCCTCGACTGCCTGCACTGGCGGTGCTGGACTCGACGTACGCTGGGTATGCGCCGTCTTGCGCTTCTTCAGCGGCTTCTTGTCCTCCTCTTCAGCGGCTCTCTTGGCGACTCGGTCCTCGTGCAGCATCTCGCGCAGGACGTCGGGCAGTCCGTCATCCTCCTCCTCTTTGGTGTCCCTCTTGCGCAATGAGCGCCTGGGAGCCGGCGCATCGCTTGTCTTGCGCAGTCTCCTGCGCGTGCCTGCCATGATTGCTAACGACTACGGGGATGACTCAGCGACGGTGACACGCGCTCGGTGGGTGCGTAGCGGTATACAGAGCACGCATGATGCGCACAGGTCGATTACTTAGCGCAACTGCGGGGTGAGCAATTCACATGGATACGGTGCTGGGATGAGTGCAGGTTGCGCCGGCTGCATGAGCGATGACGCAACCAATCGCGAACTCACGTGGGGTCCTTGTCAACTGTCAGCCCACCTACCTTACACTCACACCAACCATGGCCCACCCAGTCCGTGCAACACCATATCGATCAATAAAACTCTGTCGTGCTTTGCTAATGCAATGCTATGCAATGGCTGATCCACTGTGTCAGTGATCTGCCATCATCTGCCAATCGACTACCAGAGACCGTGATACACTACTGACCCTGGCTTTGCCATCGTCCTGGCGTCCTGTCACCAAAGACCAGCAGGTACTGAGACTCTATTCTCGCCTCCTATGAGTGTACCTCGCCAAGCCTGAATGTTGAGCGGCCATCATGCGCTGTTGTACATGTCCTTTGTTAAAGGGATGCCACAGCTTTTACTGGCAGCCGTTTCTTCCATAAGGTGTACAGAGCCCCACTACTAAGACAGAACGACACCTCAAATAACACCCTCGCCCACCTCTGGGTGATCAAAGTTGTACGAGACGACAATGTAGTACGAGACGGCCAGTCCGTTGTGAGTGGGGTGCATCAAGCCGGCGTGACAGCCGTCTCCCGCGCAGCTGCCAGCAAGGCCTACCGCAGCGCGACTTCCACAGCATATATCTTGCAACTGCACATCTAGGTGCTGTAGAAGAGAACACAAACTGCACCAGGGCGACTTCTCTCCAACTTCACTCACCGTATCAATTATCGCCAATTATCACATATATTACTGCACACCAGAATCCACTCATAGCGGCTCTTGTGACATAACATGTTATAATGGCAGACGTCTCAGACCATACTAGTCACGCCGCACTTCGTACATCGTCACCATCCACATCTGAGTCGCCGCCTCCTGTACTCTCCCCTACGCCTGTTCATAATCCCCCACTACAACCCCAAGCTTGGTTTGCTGGGATACCAGACCACGACAATCACCATGCATTGCGCAGCCTTCCTGAGTCTCCATCTTCCGTCTCCGGGGAATCCACCACTTTCGTCCCAACCGATCACAGCAGAGATGGAGACGATGTCTCATCTATCCGTGTGCGTCGGCACCCCCTATCAAATTGCCATGCGCATCCCCACGGTAGTTGTTGCCCAGGATCTCTTGACTATGGAAACGAACCTTGGCTGAAAAAAGCAGGTGCGCAAAGCGACATCAGCGAGCAGGTCGCCAACGTCGACGTCGAACGAGGACCTCCAAGCTACCAGCGATTCGTGCTCAATATTCATGGCTTGAAGTGCGGATGCTGCGAGGGTAGCATCACGCGGGCAGTGTATCGCATCCCAGCCATTTGCAATCATCAACTTAATGTTGTCATGGCCAGACTCGAGTTCGATCTCGACACCAATCAACTCTCCATTGAAGAGGTTTTCAGACGTTTGAACACTGCCACCGGATACACGTTCAAACAGAACAGCAAGCCCGTGGGGCAGGTGCTGGAATTTCTGCATACGGATGCCTGCGACTTCCACCGCACAAAGCGACCTAACGGAGTCACCGCAATAGAGCTCCCAGATCCACACAAACAATTTTGGAATTTGTCTGGGTTCTGGACGAAAGACGCCGTACCTCCGAACGACAAGTCTGACGATGGTCCAGACAACAAAACGACCAAGGAGATAGTCGACCGATGCATTATGGCTGCACGTCAACCCCAGCTGATACGCGTCCATTACGATGCAACGGTCATTGGCGCCCGGGACATCTACAATTTCTACCTCGCGAGGAACGAAGATATAATTCTGGCCCCACCACCAACACATCCCAGCCTCCAATTAGGAGCGAGACAAACAAGACGAGCGCTCTACTGGTTTCTGCCTGCCTTGGCCCTGACGATTCCTGTTCTGATACTGGCGTGGGCGCCCATCGACCACTCCAAGCTCTCATACGCTCATACCTCCCTAGCATTAGCCTCTGTTGTACAGATCATCGCATGGTTTGAATTCTTACCAAGCGCCGTCAGATCACTATGGTACGCTCACGTGCTCGACATGGATCTCTTGATCACACTCAGTACCACGACTGCCTATGTCTTCAGCGTCGTGTCTTATGCGTACCAGATACTTGGCAAGCCTCTGGACTCGGGCTCATTCTTCGAGACATCAACTTTGCTCGTCACCCTGATCCTTTTGGGTCGCGTCATCAATGAGTTCGCGCGTTACCGTGCAGCAAAGTCAGTCTCCTTCCGTTCGCTGCAGACAGACAAAGCCCTGCTTGTCGAGTGGGGTCACGAACGAGAAGCGGATCCGCTGACCAAGGAAATCGACGCCCGCCTACTTCAATATGGGGACAGCTTCAAGGTCTTGCCACACACGCGGATCGTCACTGATGGTGATGTATACTATGGAGGATCAGAGGTAGATGAGTCCATGCTCACAGGCGAGTCGATTCCTGTCGCAAAAGGCGTGCATTCACGCGTCTTTGCGGGAACCTTGAACGGCAGTGGTACGCTCATAGTTATATTGAGGACGTTGCCGCACGAGAACTCAGTGCACAAGATTGCAACAATGGTTGAAGGCGCCGAGTTGACGCAACCCAAAATACAAGCCTTGGCTGACCGCATAGCTGGCTGGTTCGTTCCCACGATAGCAGCCATTGGGTCTCTTGTCTTCTTGATCTGGCTTCTCGTTGACCGCCTCGGCAACAAACACGACTGGCAGGCTGCCGTCGTCAAAGGCGTCACCTACGCTATCGCAACACTCATCGTCTCCTGCCCTTGTGCGATTGGGCTTGCCGTGCCGATGGTCGTCCTCATCGCCGGAGGTGTGGCAGCGCGCTACGGCATCATCTTCAGAGACCCGCAGAAGCTAGAGGTGGCTCGCAATGTCACCGATGTCGTCTTCGACAAGACCGGCACCCTCACAACTGGCTACTTCTCCGTCATGCATAGTCAATATCACGGCACTATAGACCCCGCTCGGGTAAAGTCCATCCTCCTTGGTCTTCTCAAGGATAACAGGCATCCCGTCTCCGCAGGCGTCTATGCCCACCTTGCCAAGCAGTCCCGCTTGAGCCCGGTTCCCGATCTTGTTCATGCTGAAATACTCGAAATCACCAGCCATCCTGGCGAAGGTGTTGTAGGACTTGTTCGGGCTGGCGGCTACGAAGTGCGGGCCGGAAACCCGATCTGGCTCTGCCTGCCTGTGGAGGATTCGAATTGCAGTTATCTCTGCGCCACAGTACAAGGCGAACTCGCAGCAATCTTCAAGCTGAAAGACAAACCCAAGCGCAATGCAGAAAAAGTCATCGAAGTGCTGCACAAGCGGAATATTACAGTTCACATGATCAGTGGCGACTCGCAAGGCTCTGTTGATGCGGTCGCGCACGAACTCAACATCCCAAAAAGATGTACGAAGAGCAGATGTCGACCGGAAGGAAAAATGCAATACATCCACGACCTCCAAAACAACGAAAGTCAGAAAAAAGGGCGAGTTGTGCTGTTTGTTGGAGACGGCACCAACGACTCCGTAGCCCTAAAGCAGGCACATGTCGGATGCCACATGCACTCTCCCCACGGCGCGAACGACGTGGCTAAGCAAGCTGCCGACATTGTCCTCATGAATGAACGCCTCGCTGATGTCCTGATTCTTCTCGATATAAGTAAAGCGGCGTACCGCCGCATCGTGGCTAATTTCGTCTGGAGCGCAGTCTACAACGCAGGTGCGATTCTCCTCGCAGCCGGCGCATTCGCTGCCTTGGGCAAACCCGGGAGCGAGGTCAAGATTCCGCCGCAGTGGGCTGGTTTGGGCGAGTTGGTCAGCGTTTTGCCGGTCGTTGGGATTGCATTCCAGATGCGCTGGCGGGATTATGCAAGGGGATTTAGGGATGTGGATTATGATCGGGTTTTGGGGTAGAGCGAGATTGGATTGTGGGCGACGGAGGGCCATGAAGGGGGATAGAGTGTGCAGTGTTTACGGGTGTCGGGTCAGACTCTGGTGTTGTTCGTGCCTGACAGAAGCGCTTGAGTGCAGAATTGGATCGTGCCTTCAGGTTCTGCACTCGTCTCTCTGCGGAAGCGATCTAATCTGTTCAAACATGAAGAAGGCAGGTGAGTCATGTTGCAGCAAAATCGGAACAGCCTAGTGACATATTTCATGATCCACATTCCATGGTTCACTTTTCCTGGAGTCGAGTGATGCTAGAAATCTTGGTTTGAATGTGTTTACTAATCTGGAGATACGTTCTAGTAAATATGTACAGCGAAAGAAAACAATATGAAGTCCAACTACCACAACCTAAACCGACCAAAGATATTGAAAAGATTGAACACAGACGGAGCTTGCGCAGCATTCCTCGCCTTGATGATGTCCGCGGCCTTTTCGGCAACCGCATACATGGTAGCCTGCAAATGCGTCGCAGGGACCAACGGAATGATACTTCCATCCACGATACTCAACTGCCTGACACCGTAGACAAGCAAATCGCTGCCCACAACACCACCGTACGCTTCAGGCATCATCGCGCAGGATCCAGACATGTGAGCAAACGATGCCTCGAGAGCCTTGGTCTGCACTAGCGCATCGACAATCTCGTCGTCCGTCTGCGCGCCATCTCCACTACCAGGGACAAGTTCAATGGGTTGGAACTTCTTCAGCTCTGCGCGCGCCCAGTGCTGTCTCAGCCAGCGCACCATCTCGACGATGATCTGGCGGTCGATGGGATTTTGCAGCGCGTTCCACTGCACGATGGGGACACCGTACTTGTTTGATGGGTTCAGTGTTATGGTGCCGCGCGATAGAGGTCGCTGCAGTGCGCCGATGGCGAGTCCGAAGGCGACCATGGGGAACTCGGCGACTGCTGCGTCGGAGCGCGAGTGCAGGTCTGCAATGATTTCGCGCTGCTTGGTAAAGCCGGCGAGGAGCTTTGAGTCGGCGTAGACCGAGGGAAGATAGCTGCGTGCGTTTTGGCTGTTGATGGACGAAACAATTGACTGGTATTTGTCGGTTATTGTCTGTAGGCTGAGGAAAGCGAGGCTGCTTCCGTGGGCTTGGGTGATAGGGCCCGTCCTGTTGGCCTCGTATTGCGCCCACGCTGAGGCGTTTGAGGCAGGGTCCAGACCAGACAATGGGTTGACTGGAGCGAGGTTTTTGAGGTCGAACTGCAGGTTTGCGTTGGGGTGGTCTTGCATGTTTGCGCCCACTGCAGGCATGTCCTTCTTCACACGCACGCCTGCTGCGCTCAGGACAGCCTTGGGTCCGAGGCCACTGAGCTGGAGGAGCTGTGGCGTGAAGACAGATCCCGCGGCCATGATCACCTCGACTTTGGCGTAGACCTGTTTGACAGACTTGTCTGAACGTGAGACGTATTGGACGCCCTTAGCCTTGTAACCGGTGAGTAGGCTGTTATCAAACAGAATTTCGTTGACAGTCTTGCCGGTGGCAAGGATCAAGTTACTGCGGCTTTTGATCGGGTCATAGTATCCATTCTTGGCATCAGATCGAGTTTGCGTCTCGGGCTGCAGCGCAGTAGGTACCCAGTAAGCGCCAACAGCATTGCCTGAGGCGTGTTCCTTGGGAAGTGGCACACCTTGAGCCTTGTAGGCTGCCCATATCGTGCTGATGTCAGGATATTCGAAGTTTGGAAACGACGCTTGAATTGGACCATTGGTGCCGTAGTACGATGCGTCGTATGTCGTTCCCCATGCCTTTACATTGGCTGCTGGGGGCGGTGTAAATGTAGTGGACTTCTTGAAGTAGGGCAGCAAGCTGTTCCAGTTCCACCCTCTGTTGCCGAGCCGCTCCCATGCATCGTAATCGGCAGCAGACGCGCGATCAAAAGCCATGCCGTTTACGACTGATCCACCCCCGACAACATTGCCTACCCAGACCGGTTTCGTCTGACCACCAATGTTTGCGTTGGGGGCCGATGTGATATCGTACATTAGCCCTGTGTTCAAGCTGTTCGCAGATGACGGAACTTGAGTTGAGACATCATCAACGATGTAGCCGTTCTCAATGACGAGAACTGTGCCTGTGGATAGTTAGCAACAAGTCTTGTTACATCGATCTTAACGTCTTACGGCTGCTGTCTTCACTCAGACGGTTTGCGACGGTGAGTCCTGTGAGTCCACCACCTACTACAATGTAGTCGTAGGTCTTGCCTGAGATGTCCGTCTCAGACCCTGGTATTGTCTGTGGCGGTGGAGCTAATATATTTGGCAGCCAGCAGGTGAAGAGGCAGATGCTGTTGAAGAGGGATCCCATGATGATGAAATTGAAGACCGGATACCGACAGGACAGACACTGACAATAGACGGAAATGAGTATGCCGCAAGACCTCCCTGGGCTTGAGTACGGGAGGACGAAGGTTTGTAGATGTTCAACAGGGGACAGATTCAATAGCCTAACACCGAAGGCTAGGCTATTGAGGTTCGCTACCTCTAGCCGTGAACCACTCGGCTAACTGTCACACATCGAACCACTTCCCGTGCGAAGTGAACACTCTGCGGGTCTCTAGCAAGCTCTTCTATCGATATCCACCCGGTCGACCAAAATCATTTGTACGAAGCGAAGAGCGGCTTCAACGGTGTTATTTTGTCCGGTACTGGTACTGATAGAGGGCTTCATAGTCATGGCACAGGGGGACGGCAGGTTTAGGGTTTCGACCCGCGTGGTTAGCGTTTGTCCTGACAGATGGTCGCTGCTCAGAGATAACAGAATAGGCGAAAGCGTCGGCCATGGTAGGCGGACAGTTTGTGCTAGCCGGTGGGCGAGCGTGGCGAGGCCCTGGTATGGTGTTTGAAGTTTCACGTCGTGGCAATGTGGTGGTCGAGCAAAGCTGGCGTGCCACAATAGGACATAGCCTCGTTGGCGGAACAGGCACGCATGCCATCAATGACATGCATCTGTCAAAAAGAAGACGCCGTGACGTCTGGCACCGCTGAGTCCGGCCGGGTCGATGCTTCCAGATCAGCGGACGGGGCTACTAAGAACTGGATCTGCAAATCCAAATCAGCGAACCCCGGGTCGTTCCCGCACGATCTTCTTAGCGCGCCTAATCCAGGCATCTCCACGTGGCTCGGCCTGGCGAACGCTATTCACCTTCCTCTCTCTGTTCATAAATCTTCCGTTGTTCGCGGACTGCCCCATATTTAGGACAAAACCTCCGACGAGTCCACACCTGTCTGTTGCCTTTCCTGAATCTGTAGTGCTATATCAAACACGGCGATAGGCAGTTTTGCATAGGCGACTAGCGACGTGCACGAGTGCGACACCACCGGTGACACCGAGATCATCGAGTCATTCGCAAGTCTGTTTTCTCTTGCACGAAAACTGCAAACAAGGTCGCGCCGTATGCCGTTCTCTATTTCCACGGTTCTCCCGGCGCCACGTTTTGAGGCTTGACTCTACCTTTGACCTTCAGGTCTAGTTCACAGCCGAAAACCTTGCGAGTAAGCTTTAGCCTTACAGCGGGCTCTGGCTCGTCTAACGCCGCCTCCACTCCACCACGTGGCGATGAACCTGCTCCGGAACCGATGAAGCAGTACCCACACGATAGCGACAGCCACGGTACTGTTCTACTCGCCCCAATCCAATTGTGGCTGTTTTCACAATGGAACTACGCGTGATGGTCACTCTGACAATACCTCATCCTGGTTGGAAACGCAGGGACTACTCAACCTTCGAACTTCAGGCTCCCTCCCCTTAACATTCATAGACAGAACACTCGAGTAAGTCAAGAAATAAAAATCGATTGAATGAATCACAAACACCGGCTGTGCCGTGGTCTGGAGATCCTCACGCAATAGGTAGGGGTCCGCGGACTAATGACCATCTCAGGCAACGGCGCAAACTAGTAAACTTTATTGTAACGAAGGTTCATCGTGACAGACACCACACGGCTACGCGAGAGCTTTTCCGTTCAGCTAGAACGTCTAGGTTATTGGATCCAGATGCCTCGATAGTGAATCACCCGTCTCCTTCACCACGCGCAAATCTTCACATCAGCATAGCCGGTACCACCGTAGGCTCCAGTCAGTCATGTCAAGGTTTTATCGGTACCATCTGAGCTATGGCACGACAACTATAGGGATTCTTGAGCGGTTTGGTGGGTCGATAGGTTTCCAGTAGTGGAATCGACGCTTCTCGCGCAAAGCCACCCGCACCAAGTACACTCCCCTGTATGCCTGGGCCCGCCCCCAAAAGCTGGCTGCACGTTGCCGGTGGTTCTTCCGTCTGGCCTATATGTCATCTCGTCTCTAATAGCAGCCCGCCCGCCAGTTCCTTGGGATGCATTCGCTCCATGCACATCTTCGTTTGAATTGCGACCCTGTGCAGCGAGTCTAACCACCTGGTGTGGTCCGAGCAACAGCCTCGTTTTCCCTTCTGCTCCGCAGCTTCTCTTTCTTACTGGTCCGGTATCATGTCTGCTGCGGCCTCTACAGAGGGTATGCCTCTAGATGACCGCGCGAATGACCTCAAGATCCCAATCGTCACTTTGATTATTTTCAGCTCAATCTTTGTCGGGTTGCGTCTATACATCAGCTGGAAGAATCGTAACTATTTCCAATTGACAGACCACTTACTATGGACTGGACATGTAAGCTTTTCCAGGTCAGACTCTTCCTGTATCACGCACCTACTGACACCAGCCATAGCTATTAGCAGTGGTGGGCGCAGTGTTTGCCTACAAGACAGCCGAAGTGGGCCTAGGTAGACATGTCTGGGATCCGTTCCTGACTCCAGCCAACCTGGAGCAGTATCTGAAATGGCTCTGGTTTGGCCAGCTGTTCAATCTCTACGGAATGGCCTTGATCAAGCTTAGCATTTGTGCCTACATCCTTATGCTGGACTTCTCGAGGGGATATCGCATTGTTATCTGGCTGTCTGTGGTGCTTCATGTCGGCGTCAATATTGTTTTCACTTCTGTCATCTTGCTTGGGGAGTGCCAGCCTATCTCCGAGCACTGGGATATTGCAGGCACGAAACCTGGTAGTTGTTGGGGTGATAAGCCAAGGATCATTTCAGGTGAGCGACCTTTTATCTTGTGCTCTTTCTACCCACATAACTGACCGAACTCAAGGCTACTCTGGTGCTGCAACGAACATCCTCACCGATCTGATCTACACCGTCGCCCCATTAGTCTACATCTCCCGGGTGCAGCTACCAAAGCGCACTCTTTGGGGAGTGCGCGCAGTCTTTCTCCTCGGCCTCATGTAAGTCTCAACCTCGTGTCCTGCCCAAGCAACACAAGCCTTAACACCCCCCAGAACAACCGCCATCTCCGCCCTAAAACTCTATGAAATAAAATCCCTCAATACCTCCCCCGACCCAACCTACACCTCCGTCAACCTCTCCATCTTCGCCGTAGCCGAAGTCTTCGTCGGCGCATTCACCGCCTCCCTACCCCCTCTGCGCAAAACATTCGAAACCCTCCTCCGCCACGTGCTCCCGGAGAGTGTCCTAGGCAGCTCCCGCAACCGGAAGAGTGTCGGCAAAGGCACAGGAAACAGCTACGTGATGAAGGAAGTCGGCAACAGCTACGTGTTGAACGGGAACGCTGCGGCGGGGCCGAGTCGGCCGAGACACGATCTTGATAACGATAGTGAGCATAGTATGTTAGAGGCCCAGCAGAGTCTCGAGGGGAAGGATACGATAGGCACGATCACGTGTACGACGGAGATTAGTGTGCTGGGGGATGATAGGGGGAGTGTGCGGAGTCGTGGGCTGGAGTGGGTGTAGGCCGCGCAATCCCATAGTCTGTTGATTTGTAACAGTAACGATTTATGACTTCCAAAACCTTGAGTGTTGACCTGGAACATGCTTGCTGCTGTGTGGAGTTGGTTTGCACTTCTGATCAGAATATGTTGGCTGTCACACAGTAATCATCGGACCATCTCATATGTGTCTCGATGTTACAGTTCATGTGAGGCGCGTCACAGCAACACAACACCAACTACTCTATATGCACATGCACACACACACACGCCACATTCTCAAACGTACACAGGTAATCATTTGGGTATCAATAACATTCGCACAACTACAAACCTCAAGTTCTCATCGCCTACTGTATGAATCACACATGCTGAGCAGGGACTGCAGGCGCGCTCTGAACATCTCGAGGAGGGCCCGCCGGCCTAGCACCTCTGGCTGCGCCACCGCGCCCACCGCGATGCCCACCGCGCCCTCTGTTGCGGCCACTACCATCGGCCTTGGGCATTGTGGGTGCATCGGCTTGAGGGTTGGACGACTGTACACCGGCCGCCTGGACGCCCGCAGGATGTGCTTTCGGCGCTCGTGGCTTTGGCGCCGGCTTCTCTTTGCGCGGGCTGTCGATTGTGTCTCCGCTCTTCTTTGCGTCCTTTTTGCTGTCCTTGCTCTTTGGTGGTCGTCCGCCAGAATCAGGAGTTGAGTGAGGAACGCCGCCGCTGCCACCGCCGCCCCGGGCCTTGCCTCTACCCCTTCCAGCAGCTTTTGCGGCGCGCTCTGCAGCCCTCTTCTGCTGCTCTTCTTCCTGAATTGCGCGTTTGCTCTCTGCTTCCCACCATTGTTGGAACTCCTGCTCTTGTTGAATCTCCTCGAGACTGCGTTTTGCTGCCGCGTCGCGGATTGATGTCTTCTCCGCTTCTTGGAGTGACAGGATTTCCATTATGCTGAGATTTTGGCTCGGCGAGGAGGGAGAGTGAGACGGGAGAGGTATATGTCGGACGGACATGGGCGTCGGAATAGGTGTGGTCGACACGGACATACCACGTTCGGAGGCGGCAGTCCGGGACGGAGAAGATGCGTCTTGCGCACTGGTGTCTTTGTCCTTACCCTTTCCTTTGCCCTTTCCTTTGGCGATTGTTTGACGCATGGTGAGTTGGGGCGTACTTTGAGCTCGGGGGGGCTGCGGTGAGGATTGGGGCAATTGTTGTGGTGCCGACTGTTCAGGAATGGGGGCGACGACAGGGCTAGCATTCGAGTTCCTGTGCGATGCAGCTTGCCACGGAGAAATAGTAGGTGGTGCGGGCTGCGCGGCCTCGATCTTTATCCCCTGTTGTTGAGCTTGCTGAAGCCGCTTGCGCTCCTTTTGCGACATCTTGGGTTGTGCAGCGCGAGCACGTTCACGTTCTTCTCGCGCCAGACCAAGTGCTAGACCAGATGGCTGGTCACTTGAGGTTTGAGCCATGATATCTCTGAGATCGAGCTTTGCGCTAGCCAAAGGAGCTGTACCCCAGGGTTGACTTGGCGTCCTCGCTTCTGAAAGTGCGCTGGGCGGCAAGGACCCAGGTGATATGAAACCATCTTCGATATTGCCTTGGACGAGTGATTGTCGTTGCTTGATCACAGCCGGCCATGGTGAGTCGGGCGTGCCAGCCACCTGGTCGCTAGGCTTTTCATCTCCATTCGTAAAACGTGGAGGCTTGATTTTTTCTGCAGATTTGTCTCGTTCATCTTCACCATCAGACATCTCGAACATGAGATCTGCAGCTGAGCTCTTGCCTTTGAGCTGTGGGGCCAGAGCCGGACTCTTCGCCTCGATCTTTGTGTGGTTCGATGTGCGTCTTCGATTGCGCTGGCGTAAAGGCGAAGCTGAGACTTCTTCCAGACTCTGCGCCCTAAAGGAAGCTGAGGGTGTATCTCCATTCGCATACTTATTAGAAAGTACGATGGCATCGATCTTGGCCCGCTTGCCTCGTTCAATCCTTTCTGCAAGCTCAGGGTATCGCTCAAAAAGTAGAGCTTCCGCACGTCCACTTCTTGCGAAAGGTAGGTATGCAAGTTGGTTTTCATGCGCGACTTGATTCAGTTCCAAAAGAAGGTCATCATCGAGCTCGTCCAGGGACCTAGCTGGAGTTAGCTTCCGTGGCGCCACAAAAGGTCAATACTTACCCGTTCTGCATGACTGCCTCCAAGCTAAGGCAGACGTACTCCAGAGCTGCGTCCTTGAACTCAGCAACCGAGCTGGGTGCCACAGCGGTGAGCAGCGAGCACACATTACGTGCATTGACTATGGTTTTGGTTAGCTTGAGCCAGCATCACACATACCGGAACATACCGTAGCGACCGATCAGCCTTTGGCAGATTTGTGACAGGCGATCAAGCATCAACTCATTAGCAACGGACATGAGGTCCATAACGTGATCCAATAGCTCGTCCAGCGCAAGTAGGTCGTTGAGATCTTCACTTGTGACATCGTCGAAGATCTCCTCGCCGGCATCGGTGTACAAGTAGCGAACAACGAGCTCGAAGAGATGAGTCTCGACATTCGTAAGGTCAATTCGCACGGGTGCCGAGCCCTCTCGTCGTCCTGAAAGCCATTGGCCCCCTGCACGGCCTCTGAAAAGTCCCTCAAAGAAGGGGCATCGCTGACAGACGATGTCAGAATGAAGCAACATCTCGCCATCAGCAAGATCGACGATCACATCGCCGCTTTCGAAGAAAGCAGGTTCCCTTACTGCAAGTTCAAAATCAACATGCAGCGATCGCCGAGGGTTGACCATCTGTCGTACAGCCGGCTCCAGCTGTCGCAGTTCTAGTCGAGACGCTACTCTCATGAGCTCCGTTCGGACAGAACGGTAGCGGAACGCAAGAGCAGGTGCATGCCGGGTAACGTTCCAAAAGTCCACGATTGCATCAGTGTACGCGTATAAAACAAGGTCGAAGATGGTCAAGAAGTCTAGACCCTGAAACATAGCAACGGTCGAATTACCGTCTTTGCTGAGAGTCAGTAGCTCAGAGATGACGAGCTCAGAGCCCTTGAGACGGAAGTCCAGCATGGCGTCTCTGAACACACGAGATCGGCCGGACATGATGAATTCATGCACGGGGATGCGAACGTCCGAAAGCGTGCTTCCTATCACCATATCGTACGTATTCTCCGAGGTCATGGAGGCTTGTTCCAAAATCTCCAAAACCTCCTTTTCGAGGTCCTTTGACTTGAGCACACGCTTGTGAAGAGCTTGTGATTGGCCAGGGCGGTTCCAGTATCTGGGTACTGGCTCTTCGTCGTCAGATGACTCTTCATAGTTTGACAGGTCATAGAAAGAAAGCAGCGGCGCCAGGTCTTCCCAGAGACCAGGCTCGTCTACGCCAATCTGATTTCGTGTGACATCGCAGTCCTTGCGCACTGCAGCATAGGCACCAAATGCAGACGCTCTGACAGCGACTACGCGGGTCAAGCCTGAGACACGCTGAAACTTGTAGTCCTTTGGCTTAGACTCTGCAGCAGGTGTAGCAATCGCGTTCTTGATCGTCGCTCTCTTGGTACGTCTCCATACAGTACCTGCTTCCGTAGTCAAGATGATAGAACCGTCTTGATCCACGTCAACATCCCTTGCCGCCATGTGGCTTTTCTTGGAAGACCAGATACGGTACGGTGCTGACAGGGCTTTGCGAATCTGCTTGGGGTTGGTTGTCGATGTGCTTACGTCCTGAGCATTGTCCGAGCGACGACTCACAGCTACGGTGAACACTTCGCCGGACGTTGACAAAGCACATATCGTATCGCCGCCCGATGTGATTTTCTGAATCCTATTCGGCGCAGTGTCGTATCTCGTTGTGAGCCAGCTCTCCTTGAGAAAGTTGCTAGTAAAACCATCCAGCGGAAAGTTGAGTTTTGAGTAGCCGTAATTTGCAAAGACCCAAACCTCGCGATTATCCAACATGCAGATCGAGGCGCCGTCAGTTGCTGATACGGAGGCAATGGGCGATGAGAATAGAGATGCGGCGATCTTACGAGGGGTCACTTGCATGTCCAGAGATCGAGCATCTGAGTCGACAATACCTAGTTGCCCTTCATTCTTGCCAAAGGTGTATAGGGATGTTGCGCTGTGAACAACGGAGTGGATGCGCGAAGCTGCGATTCCGATGACAGCCTCGCGCTTCAATGGACCAAAGATTTGAAGGGGAGACGTCGAGATTGGATCGTCGTCCTTGAGAGACGGCTTTGGTAAGCTGTAACCCAGCTGACCGAAAGCGTTGTTGCCCCAGGAGAATATCTCGCCCTCATCCGTGATGGCAAGAGTGTGGTTCTGTCCCAGAGCCACGGCGGCAATTTTCTTCTGTGCCAAACCACCACCCTCTACGCAGGTAAATTGATAGCTCGTAGTCTCACTACCGATGCCTAAGCGTCCTCCGGTGCCATGTCCACACATGTATAGATTCGAGACAGGATCAGTCGTCAAAACGGCGGTGTGCAGCTTAGACATTTGCACGTCCTGAATAACAATGGGGGTATTCCGAATATGTGTTGGAAGATCAACAGTTCCTTTGGGCGTGCGTAGCCCCATATCTTGTACAGGCACTCCCATTGCCGTCCAGAACTGGTTGTGTCTCTCTCGGTCTTCCTTGTAGAAGCGCTGCAGCAGATGGTCTGGCCTGCGCAAGACCACGCGCTCAGGATAGGCTCGATCATCTTGATCGCCGAAACCAAGGGTTACGTTCTTGTTGCTGCCGAAAGTGTAAACCTCGTCACCGCCAAGGAGGACCAAGGGAGTTATCAGTCGTCTGCGCGTCTCATCGTCCATGTCGCCACTATCGCCATGAGCCATTTCGTCGTCAGAGTCGGAGTCGAACAGGGGAGCTTCCTCCGGGCGCAATGTTCGGTCTTTGATTGTCATGGAGAACAGGTCGAGGGGACCGTAGCCTTCCTTGTCCTTAATCTTGACTAAGCCTCGCGCGTGCTGATTGAAGCCTCCGTGTCCCTGACCGAGAATATCTTGGGCGTCTCGGTTCAAGATGAGGCGGGCGATGGCAATATTGCCGAAGTAAAAGGCTCGATGTAGAGGCGTCCATCCATTCTCTGCGTCCTGTATGTACAAATCGGTCCATTGGTGCTCTAGAAGGATTTGCGCAAACTCCACAGCGGTCTCGGAAGTTGATGACGCCGCATGATGCAGGATCGTGAGGCCCGCCGAATCACGACTGTTGATGTCCGAGCGGCTCAGAGACACGCCTGAGCCCATGGCAGTCTTGCGCCCTTTTGCGCCCAGCATAGGTGAAGCGTTGTAGCTGCCTGGGCTGCTGTTCATGGCAGCGCCATTTGCTCCACCCTGCCAACCAACGTGGCTCCTGTGTGCGGCGACGCGGGACGTCTGTGTGGCGGATGCGACGACATTCCGGAAATTGTCGACGTCATCTTCGAGGTAAAATTTCCAGAGATAGCCGCTCATGTGCCAAATAGTGCTGAGAGTCTACCGGAGTTTCGACGAGTGCCTGCGCCTCGCTATGATCTCCAGGGACCAAAGCGTGTTTAAAGGTGCTGGCTGCGAAACTGGGGTGGAGCTCCAAAGAGTGCACCGAACGCGAATGTTCAGTAAGACTGTCTACCGGGTAGACTGTGTAGTATTCGGGGTTCGTAGCGTGATCGTAGGGCGAGTTTGGGGCGTGAAAATGCGTGGAAAGGATTGCTTGCAGTGGGTGGCAAGTCGAGAGAATTGTGGTTGCTGGAGTTCGATAGTGCTAGCAGCGGGGTGGCGAACAGACGCGGCGTGGGTGCGAATCTTCGAGACGGCGGAGTTTAGGCCTTGTTATGAATATTCGATTCCGGTCACTCTGAAAATCTGGCAGCTGGCGTCGCTTTGTGTGCGCTCTTGTTGGACGTGAAATTGGTCTATGACGATACAGGGAGTTGTGGTGGGGTTAGTCGCTCGCCGGTGGCCGGATGTCGCAAAGGTGGTCGTTGACTTGGAATGCCGGATGTCACATTCGCAGTACCTGCTGAAGAATATGTAGAAGCGCGATACGCGTCACTTGTAGGTGGTGAACACTGGCGGGGTATCGAGAGAGACGCGGCTTCTGGAGGCATGATGCTCGTGGTGAGCCAGCCAATCATCTGTCAAGGCGCTCCACGAGCCTCTCTTCTTGCAGCATGGAGGTCGACAACAGTACGACCGTCTGACAACATGACATACATTCCGTGACGAAGAACCGTGTGTGCCTCGGTTGGGTATATTCAGCATGACCATGCGTGAGCCCCATTCGACGCGTCTGGGGGATCGCCCGTTCCTGTATGTACACGCGCCGAGTACCCCACAGGCGGTGAGTGGCAGAAGTGAACGAGACCAGGAGCTTGACATCGGCCGGCCACTGTCATGGAAATGGTGTATGCATTGAACTGTAGCCACTAGGCATGATTTGGAAAGACGATAGCTTGCATGCATAGAAATATTCATACAAAACTCTCGAAGGGCAAGCTGCCCGACTACCCCCCTTTCTGAGGCAACGAGGTGCACACGGCAAGACAACATCTGCTTTCCACTCCAGGAGGGACCCCGATGAGTCCTCACTCACGATCGATGATGCAAGTCTCGTACGGCATGCGCCCATGTCCCTGTCCTTGAGGACAACGAAAGCTACCTGGCGCCACCGAGCGCTCAAATGCTGCCAGGCAGCTCTCAGGCACAAAGCTCAAGTTCTTCACCGGCGTTGAGTGTCACACACGAAGGATTGAGTGGATCCTGTGTAACCGGTCAGGCTCGTTTGGCGTGAAGCTGTGCACGCAAGAAGATGAGGCGCGTGGAAGCATAGTGCGCAGCCGCATCCAATGGCGTGCGATTGTGCAAGACGACAGCCACGCCAGCAGCGCTATGCGAAACACACACAGATGAGGTTGAGGAGAGGAAACAGACAGCCGGCCAGTTCAACAGAGGTATTCCACATGCAAGCCGTGGAGCTGGCAAGCTTGCAGTGTCTTGAATGCTCGAGTGCGCCGAGGTCGAGGTTCGTTATCGCAGATTGTGGTGCTCTCGGGTGCCAAGGCCCGGTAACGCAGGCCGCATTGTGGTGAAGCTCACATGAAGCTTGCACCGAACAAGACGAAGCTCCAGCTTTCCCCAGAGTTGGTCGACTGTGTTGGTTCTTGAAGGCGCCATAGACCGTAGTCGTCACGCGTTGCATCGGCAGCTCCAGTTCTGTTGACTTGTCTCCTCCACTGCTTCACGACGTACCTCCCCGGCCACTGCAGTCTTTATCAGTTCTCTATCAGCGCCGGACCCTTGTAGCCATCCCATCGTCATTTGGCCCGAGTCACGCTCAGCGGTCACACCTCCAACTCCACACGCCCGGTTACACCTCCCACGTCGTTTGCTCGTCAGGCCCTCTTCTTGACAGCTCGTGTGCCTGCCGTCCACATACAGACGCTGCTCGCCTCTTGGCCGCGACGTCTGCATCTCAACGCCGCTCGCCCACCACGGTACCGGTACCTTGAATCCAGGGTGCTCAGGCGCGACCGCCTTATCTCCACCCTTCTCCGCCCTACAGATCAACGACATGGCTGTTGCCTGAGCTTCCCAGCCCAGCACGACACCCCCCGCGTGAATCTGGACGACATCTCTGACTGTCGCTGCTGACCCCAGCCGCTTGTGCTCGTGATGGCTCCCGGCACTCAGCTGTATTCGCCGCATCGTCCATAGCCGTACCATAGCTTTAGCTTGCACCGTCCATATACCCTCCGCACCTGTTCCTGCAGCAGACCTCCCGCGCCATGCAGCCTTCCTACCAGCGCCCGTCGCCACGCACAGCCTCGGCCGCCAACAGCCTCCAGACCAATCCCACACGCACAAACAACCAGCGGTACGGCTCGCCCTACTCAGACTCGGATCCATACAGTGATAGAGGCCCTGACGACGACGACGGCGATATGGCTTCAGCCGACCAGCGGAATAGCCAGAAGGTGAACCAGGTCATCCAGGTTCGTATGCCCGCGCAGCCTCGCCTTGGACCATCGACTAATGCTTGTAGAACTTCTTCACCAAGGCGGCTCTGACCATCATCTCGTCGCGCGTCATATTGCCACAGGCCTTCAACAACAGTGGAGGTATCAGGCAGAACAAGTGGGTAAGTGAACACCAGTAGCTTTGCCTGTGAGTCCAGCTGACGTATCCTGCAGTTCAACGTTGTACTCGATGACACCGATGTCCTCCAGCCAGACCTCACCGACTGGAAAAACATGGACGCCATGGCCGGCCAACACCCACCTCTGTGCATCGAGATCTACCTGGACATGAAAGGCCTGGGACACAAGCAATCGCTAGTCATACACGACGAGAACGGAAAGAGATGGGACGTGTCCCGGGCCCTTGATAACACATCCTCAGGCCGCTCCGGCAAAGCAACACAAGTGATCCTTGAGCGCTGGACGATCAACGTGGGCGACAAGCTCGCAGTGCATCCCACAGAGCTCACCGATCCACTGCCCAATGTCTACAAGAAAGCAGTAGTCTTGTTTCGCTCGCTCTACACGTACATTCGCTTCATCCCAGCCTTCAAGTACTACAAGAGTATAGCCAAACAGCCTGCCAATCATCCCGCACTCAAGCTTGCTTACCGGATTACAAACGGCGATTTCAAGAGTCCTCACGTGGACACCCTGGAAATCCCGCTCTACCAGGCTGACGAACCTGTCACCGACCGCCAAGATTTTGGACCATCACACTCACCAGTCGGGCCACTGCGTATATCTGTGCAGTACCGCACAAACTGCGAATTTAGCGTTGAAGATTCCGAGTCGCTGCTCAGTTCCGAGTTCATGGGTCTGGACAACACGTACTTTGAGCAATCACAACGAGCAGCAGTGCCTGGGTCCCTTCCCGTCGACAAGCTGAATGCGCAAGAGACACCTGACGTTGGACAAGCGTACGGTAGCTTGTCTACGTTTCACCAAGTTGGACCCCCGACGGGCACAAGCCCCATCTCTGCTCTCCGCGCCGTTCGAGACATGCCCTCCTCTTCCCCGACCGAGTCACCGCCACAGAAGCTGCCGCCAAACCATCGTACAGCCCAAGGCTCAAAGTCGTCGCTGCGGTCTGGTGAAGTCCCTCCGTATCAGCGACGCACGTCGGTCTCATTCCAGCCTTTCAAAGCTGGCTCCTTGTCGTCGTCGCCAGCTCTGGGTCCTGCGGCGCTCCCTTCACCAAGCAGTTCTCTGGGCCGACCAAGCAGCTCCTTTGGACGTACCGGCACACTCAACCCCCTCCTTCAACCTCGCAACCGCACATCATTGACTGCGCTCCCTCAGCAAGCACTGAGGACTCCGTCCCTTCCCAATGAAACAGCTATTGTATCTTCGGCCTCCAGCTCACCAAGACCCGCTCCCATCAAGTACAGCAGTAGCTTCGGTCATCGCAGAAACCGCTTCTCCACCAGTGGTGGAAGCAAGACCGAAGACGACAATTTGAGCAGTGGTAAGGGCAGCGTAGCTTCATCATTACAGCGCGGCTCTGACATGCTCAACGAAGGCGAAGGTGGCAGTTCTGGGGAGGTCAAGTCGGACGACGATAATATCTCGGACTTCTTGAAACTACTGGAAGCTAAGAAAGAGCTGAAGAGCTTCAACCGCAATGACAACGCCTCCAAGGAGTCTGCCATGCGGAAGACCACGGCTCAGTTGTCCAAGTACCAGCGTCTCAAGGACTCTCACGCTGCGCTCTCTGACTCTGTATCTTCTTCCATGATGTTGCATCGTTCGTCTTCATCTTCAAGCCGCCAACTGTCCAGCGTTCCCGCCATGATCGCTGGTACGTCAGTATCCACTGCCTCGTCTCCAGGGAAACCAATCTCACCCCACACTCCCCACACACCAGCGATACCCTCCCGCCTCAGCGCGAACAGCATCATCGAGTATGAACCGAGGCCGCGCCGAAGTCGATCCACCAGGCCAAATCGAGATCACGACACGAATGATGCGCAGGAAACGACTGAAGGTGGCGATCCAAGTACGAATGCTATTGACATCCCTACGTCCCCGCGGCCCTGGAACTACGCCCGCCGATCTAGCTCGGTCGCTCAGCAAGAGCGCAATTTGCCTGATGACGAGCCTGATATCTATGGACGCGCTGCTAGCGTACCACTCACAGAAGGCGGTCGGGCCAAAGACTTGACGCCGAGCGGTTTATTCGCACAGGGCGAGACAGGCAACAGCGCCACTCAAGACGACCAGGGCTCTGAGGAGATTGATCCTCTTGACCCGGGTCAAGGTGCCGATCGATCTTCTTCATCGTCCAACATGCCTCCTAAGCGCGGGGCTTACTCAGGTAGCTCTCGTGGCCGCACCAGCTTCTTCTCCCACGGATCATCGTCAGGCGCCACCAGCTCCACAGAGCGACCGAATCGCTACAGCTTCTCGAGCCGCGGTCTCATGGGTCAGGAAGACGACGAGCCTCTGCTCTTCCAGATGAGCGAGATCGGCGCCGGCGGATCCCGACGTAGTCTCGAAGAAGCGCCAGGTAGCTCAGGCTCTGGGGCTGCTGGGAGGCGACTGTCGCCATGGAGCCGTTGACCACACAATACTCACACTTCTTGCCTTGCATACATACATCTACGACCATCAACCAAAATACCGCATCTTGCATACCCTCTTGCATACCCGCTTCTCGAGCGCCTCGCTTGGGCAACTTCACCCAAACGCATCGTTCGTATTTCCATATTGTCTTCAGCAAGCGTTTGTCTACACACTCGGAGATTTCACACGGCGTTCACCTCGTTCACGGCGTCGTCGTCACGGTGTAGGAGATTGGCGCATGTGACTTTCCATCTGCACTCGCATAACATCAGATCCGTTTCCCCTTTGATGATTTTCACAGCTTCTTTGCTTTGGCGTTCTGCATGGCGTCTTGTGCTTCACTGGGAGGAGGGCTAGGTACGCCTATACGGGTTTAAATACATTAGATCGAATCAAACCAAGTTCGGCACGTTCTCTAGTTCCTTCTACATGAAGCCAGAAATGCATACAGCTAGTGACGTGGGCATGCAAACCTTGCTCAGGCCGTGGGTAGAATAATCACAAAGACAATTCGGCTGCAAACATGGTCTGAGAGATTGAAAAGCTTCGTGTTCGGGGATGAGCGGTACTTGAGTGTAAAGCTGTCGGGTAATGGATGAGTGATCATTTATTTGAAATGTTTGATTTCATGTTTCCGCAACCTGACAACCACACTGGCTTTGCTGACTCCGCTCCACTACTTCTTTGCTAACAGCTCCTCCAGGCCCTGCGCCCCGCCCTCATACCCCTCAAGATCATACTCTTTAGGATAACGCCTGAGTATATCATTCATTTCCTCGACATGCGCCCTCTGCTCCTCTGTAACACTCTCCCACACATCCGTGAAGGCATACTTGATATTCGGTTTCTTCTGCTTCTCCGCCTCCTCAAACGCCCGCAGCACCTCCTTGCGCGTCGCGCTCCGCAACTCCTTCTCCGCGGCGTCGCTCCACAGTCCGCGGCCCTCGATCCATTTCCGCAGCCGCGTGATGGGGTTGTCGCGTCGCTTCCAGTCCTCGACTTCCACGCGCTGTCGGTATGCGAACGAGTCGTCCGACGTGCTGTGGTGGCCGACGCGGTATGCCATGCATTCGATGAGGACGGGGCGGCCGCCATCTTCGAGGGCCAGGCGCCGCGCTTCTTTCACTGCGCGCCGCACCGCGAAGATGTCGTTGCCGTCAACGCGCAGTGTGTCGATGCCGTAGCCTGCGCCGCGTGAGGCGATACCGTCGCCGCGGTACTGGTCGGGGGTTGGCGTGCTGATTGCGTAGCCGTTGTTGCGGCAGATGAAGATGCAGGGGACCTGGCGCGTGGCGGCGATGTTGAGCGCGCTGTGGAAGTCGCCTTCGCTGGCTGCGCCTTCGCCGAAGAAACACACGGCTACTCGCTCCACGGCTTTCGCGTCTGCTGCTGCGTCGCCGATGCGGCCCACTGTGCCCTGGTTCTGCAGCTTCAGCGCGTAGGCGGCGCCCGCCGCGTGGGGGATCTGGGTTGCGAGTGTGGAGGAGATGGTGTGGATGTTGAGTTCCTTGGAGCCGTAGTGGACGGGCATGTTGCGGCCGAGACCGTGGTCCGAGCTGTTGGCGAAGAGCTGGTTCATGAATTGCGCGAGGGTGAAGCCGCGCTGTAGGTACACGCCACTCTCGCGGTACTGTGTGAAGATGACGTCTGACGGGTGCAGGGCGCTGGCGGAGCCAATCGATATGCCTTCCTCGCCGGCAGAGACCATGTAGAACGAGAGCCGGCCTTGTCGTTGCGCTTCGAACATGAGGAGATCCATTATGGAGACTAGTACAGATCAGCTGGGCTCTATCTTGTTGGTACATTTGCATGGCTCACGCTTCACCATGTTCTTGTACAGCTCCAGTGCTTCTTCGTCTGTCGTGTCTGCGCCCACGCTCTGGTCGATGATCTCGCCATACTGGTTCAAGCAGCGATATGTGGAAATGGCGTCCTTTGACTTGGAGGGCCGCAGGAACTCGAGCGTGTTTGTGAATTCGCTGTTCAGTGCTCCGGGAAAGAGGACTCTGCTCGTTGTCAGTCGTGTCGTTCTTCGAATAATCTGTGCTATAAGGGTACACACTTCTCAGCATTCGCGGTCGACGCAACACCTCGGCACTGCCACGAGGGTGCCCGTGTAGCACTGCATGGGATGCTCGTGATGGAGAGTCTCGTGGATCGCAGCCTGCGCGCAGAGTAGCGGAAGGACATTTTGGGGTATAGATGCTACATGTTTGTGCGGCGGCTTGGATACTTTGGTCTTATTCAGTCAGGAAGGTCGTCGGTCTGCTTAAGCCGAACACTTCGGTTGTCGCTGCGGCGCTTAAGCCGAACCCCAGGTTCGTGGACGGCAGGCATGGCACGTGCCATCGCAGCGCGCGGCGGCGGACTTTCGCGTGCATCATCGAAAGAAAAGTCGCGCCAAGCAATCGCTCCACCACGACCATTGCCGCCATGCAGACATCACGGATACAGTTGGGGCGGCAGCTGTTGCACGCGCGGACAAGAGCTGTTGGTGTGCCGGTGAGGGCGTTTTCTGCTTCGACACCAAGAGGCGTCAAGGAACCTCCTCCACCGCCGCCCAGAGCGCCTCAGGATGGGACGACGCACTTTGGCTTCGAGACAGTCGCAGAGGCCTTGAAGGAGCAGCGAGGTGAGTATTCGTCGAGTGACTACATGGCAGTGGGCTTGAGTGCTAACAGCTCCAGTGCGTGGCGTCTTCTCCTCAGTCGCCTCTTCATACGACTCGATGAACGACTTCATGTCTCTCGGCATCCACCGCCTGTGGAAAGACCATTTCGTGCGCAACCTGAACCCTGGCCGAAACCCGCTCACCTCATCGTCCTCTTCCCCAGACGCCAAGGGCTGGAACATCCTCGACATCGCCGGCGGCACCGGCGACATCGCCTTCCGCATGCTCGACCACGCCTCGCACATCAACAACGACGCACACACCAACGTCACCGTGGCCGACATCAACCCAGACATGCTTGCTGAGGGGAAGAAGCGCAGCCTTCAAACGCCGTATGCCAGGTCACCGCGACTACGCTTCGTCGAGGCCAACGCCGAGAAGCTCGACATGATCCCAGACAACTCCATCGACCTTTACACCGTTGCCTTCGGCATCAGGAACTTCACGCACAAGGATGTCGCGCTGAAGGAGGCCTTCAGAGTGCTGAAACCAGGCGGCGTCTTCGCATGTCTTGAATTCAGCAAAGTTGAGAACCCCCTTTTCAATGCTGTCTACCAGCAGTGGTCGTTCAACGCGATTCCCTACATTGGACAGTTGGTCGCTGGCGACAAGGCCTCGTACCAGTACTTGGTTGAGAGCATTGCGCGTTTCCCCAGCCAGGAGGAGTTTAGCGGTATGATCAGGGACGCGGGCTTCTTAATTCCCGGAAAGGGTTATGAGAACCTGACTGACGGTATTGCCGCGATACATAAGGGCGTTAAGCCTGCATGAGGTGTACTGTTGCTTTTTTGCATATATAGATTGTATGAATAGTGAAGCATGTGAGACTAGGCGGAGTAATTCATGTACTATCAAGTCATCTGTCACTAGGAATTTGTCATTGTAAGCACCACCTGAATTTACTTGCTGAGACGGGAATTGGAAGACTCCAGTACGCTTACAAGGAACACGCACCATCAGACGTAGCGGAAGGATCACAGGAGTATCGGCTTTGCGCTAACAGCACTGCAGGCAAGCCACGCCACGTGCACGCGTCCTTTACAAAACATACGTTCAAGTACCTCTACCACAATCCGGCCTCCCTCCTCGCCTATCGTATCTCTTCTTCCCGCGCATCTCCATCATCCCACCCACCTCTCCTCTCTCTTCTACGCTTCGCATCGTGTGTTGCATACACACGCTCTTCTGTACGTTGAACTTAACATGACACGATGATGTAGCGTTGGATGTTACTCTGCAACTTTGCTGATTGTTTTATATTAATTTGATGACGGGGGTTCTTCTATCTTCGCCTCGGTACAATCAGCTCAGAAACATGCCTTGTCCGCGTAATTGGGGGCCTCTGTGTCGGATTGGGAGTCGTGAATAAAAGGTTATTGTAACCATTGATATTATCTGAGGTTTCTGAGCTGGTGCTCTTGTGTGTATTCGTTCGAGTGATCATGGTTCTGTAGCGTCTGAAGCCCGATCGAGGAACCACACCATTCAGGGACAGTAAACATCGGCTTAGACGATCTGACTTGTCAACAATCGAGTCGATCTCGACATCATCTTCACGCACGTGCCCCAACAATGTAAAAGCTAGACTTATCGTAAGGCTCGTTGGAGTAGGATGGGGTCGCTGAGAGCCGCTAAGTTGAATGTTGCAAACTGTGTGGACGACGTGAGCCACCTAGAAGCGATTTTTTCCATTCTCCACGACACGTAGAGCCATCGCGCAAACTGTATCTCTTTAGCCGAAGACTGGGGGCGGGAGAGGAAGCTGTTGCAATCTGGGAACAATTTGAAATGCTCATGGGATCAAGATGCAAAGTTTTGTGGCATTGGATTGATGGACGGACGTTTGCATTTGTTAGGTAATTGACACAAATCCTAGGGGCCAGGCCTGATGATATTCAAGAAAACTTCCTAACAGTGCAGCCAGGCTAAGACTATCAAGCAAGGCTTGGTCCATAGATGGGGCGGTCGATATTATCGTCAATACGGCGGTGAACGTTGTCGAATGATTGACAAGAGTGTAGCGCAGCCCGAGTGTGTATCTTTGTATACGTCGTCATTCCAAATGATGCTCGGAAGCCACTGCTCGAAATGAGACCCTTCCGAGATCACCACACAAGCCACAAAGTACACCAAGCCTATAAGGACGTAGCATGCAGTCCGATCGTGAAGATCCGTGTAGGGAACACGATCTATGCACTTGACATTGAAACCGGTATTGTTGGCGACACACTAGACGTGTGCGCCACCGCAGCATCCTTGAACATGACGTAGGCACAACCACACTTCACTTTAACCAGTGATGGACCCTTCCAGGGCCTGCAGCATCAACAACAACAACAACAACAACACAAGTAGACGTCGGCACGACAAGCACAGAAATAGCCAAAACCAGCGAACGCCGATAGCAAAATGGGCAATAATAACGCCAACAAGCAACAGCCCATTCCTGACCGTGAGATCAAACAAAATGCTGGGGTCTCAGCTAGCATGGCGTTGCAGGCAACGCAGAAAGCATGGGATCTGAGGCAGGCAGCCAACGCGGCGGGTGATCCTAACGCCCGAGAAGAAATTCTCGCCAAAGCCATCAACAAGGAGATCGAAGCAGAGTCTTTCGGCAAGGCGGCCAAGTATACACAGTCTGGCACGTTTCAAGGACTCGCTGCTGGCGCTGGATTGGGTGTGCAGCCGGGTGTCACTCTCGGAAAGGTCACAGGAGCGATTGTGGGCGGCACTGTATCGACTGTAACTGGGCTGCTTGGTGGTGGTATTGGTTCGGTTTACGGTGCGATGAACGGTCCAATGTGGGATCTTGGTCAGATGGCGAGCCACGGAGTTCGAGGCGTGATTGGCGACTTTCCAAATTGGAAGTCCACGCCGGCGCAGAAGAAGGCTTTGGAAAAGATGGTCATGCAGTCGAAGGAGACACAGGCGCCCACTCAAGAGGAGCTGGAACAAATGAAGAACGATGCGCCGGACGACGCGCCACAGTCCTGGTCGCAGTCAGTGTCAGACATGACGAGTTGGAGACCCTCGGTGCCGTCAATGCCAAAGATGCCAAACATGTCATCAGTGTCGCAAGCTGGCGCTGCTATGGGTTTGGGCGGCCTGGGAGCCTCCTTAGGTATGGGCGGAGGGCAAAGCACGAATGAAGATCATCAAACAAAGCCGAGCGCCAGGCAAGCATCACAGCAAGATGGACATGCGCATCGTTCATCGAAACAAAAGCAGACATCTGCACCTAAGCAGGCACCAACACCAAAGGAGGCACCAACACCAAAGGAGGCGCCCCGGGTCGACTCTTCGAAGAAAGACACAGATTCGAGCAAAAACTCAAAGCCTCAACCTAGAAAGTCACAACGCACTTCTGCGCCACAGAAGTCCACCGAGCCAAAAGCGTCGCCGGAGGCAAAGGACCCAAAATCAACCTCGCAACCGAAACCATCCACCTCGAAACCACAAGAGCCAGCTCCAAAAAAGAGTGCAGAGCCGAAGAGTTCTCCACCGAAAGTAGCTTCGAAGCCACAAACAGAAAAGAAACCGTCAGCGCCGACGCAACCCAAGTCTTCGCCATCTGCGGAAAACAAGGAGAATAAGCCACCTGCATCCGCGAACGGAGAACGGAGAAAGCCAAGGAAGCTGGCATCTAAGAGCGATAGTGCGAAGTCTAATTCCACGCCGGCTACTAAACGAGCACCAAGAAAACTTGAGACTCGTAAGGCTGCGCCGTAGAGTATCAACACATAAGTTGTCTCGACAAATTCAATTCTGCACAACCCATCGGCCCGTATTTAACAAGAGGATAGAATGAGAGATGTAGTCCTTAGTCTAGCGTAGCGTGGTTCTAGTTGTCAAGAACGCTCACATCATAGCAGGCAGGAAATTGTGTACCACGTTGTATCATAGAGCTTCAGATGGCTGATTAATTCATGTCGCTATGGGCAGTGTTGTCCTGCTACATTCTTGCAATATTATATCAAAGACTGCAGAGTAAAACCTGTATTTCGCCACGTCCACAAGGCGCGGAACCAAGGTCTTCGTCTACAGAGCACAATCGACCAGGGGATAACGGCTGTGTGAAATGGCAAACTTTCTTGCCTTGTCTAGACGAGACGACAAAACCAGGTCATGAGAAACGTACTCCCTTCTTCCATCTGCTGTGTAATCCTCTAACTACAGGACGGTTGTCGTAAGCTCATGACCTAACCAAGGCCTACCCAGCAAACTGGGACGCATTGCAGATCATGTCTGTGTACATAGCTGGTGATAGGCGGAGAAACGGGCCGCCACCGATCAAAACGACATGAGATCAGTCCCGGACTACGAAGCGCCACGATTACGGATACACGTGCGATTGATCATAGGGACCAGATTCATCCTGACCTAAGTCTTAGCTTTGCTTATGCGGCTGACAACTGCCGCATAATCTATACATCCTGTCGGACTAACAACAAGGGATGAGTCCAGTGGCAAATATCGGCGATGAAATCCAATGGTTGAACAGGTAATCAAACGATAACGCCGAAGAATGCAAGTTGATTCCGACGTCAACCTGCCTCGAGGAATGTCCACTGCAATGGCTAACGCCGCCATTGGGTATAGGTAGAAGCACCCACTCCATGTGATAAACTGCAACTCGCCCAAATTGATGATGGCAGCTGTGCAAAAGAATGCAAAGTCTTACAATTGACAGCGGGGCGTCGCCAGCTTCCTAGAATGCTCGTATATCCAGCATTCTTGCCAAAAGGCTTAATGTAGCAACGAACAATGTAAGTCTTCCTTGCTTGATAGAGCTTCTAGAGTCAGCGACGAGATGGTCGAAGCTGAGGAGAAGGCATACTTCAACCACCATCCAGCACACACTCTGTTGGACCCAAGCTTCCCCCAACCGTTAGCTTCACAGTCATTCCCTCAAAGCTTGGATAGTTAAGCCTCTCACTCATTCTACCAACACGAAGCATTCGCAATCATGCACTCGTCACTTTGGTGGCTACCACTGATCGCTGGAGCCGCAGCTGCTCCGGCCGCACTCCCTGTAACCCCGACCGTAAGTCTAAATTATTTGTTCCTTTCTTTGCGTGTTCGATCGAGCAGGATCATTCCATGACGTGGAATAACAGCCATTTTGATGGAGTGTCTCGCTCTATAGAAGTTCAACGTCACTAACAAATTATAGCCCCCCGCTGTGAACTCAGTGTCAAACTCGATTTATCTCGGTTTCTTCCTCAGCATCAATATCCCGTCTCCTGACAATAGCCTCCTTGGTGGACTGACTAGCGCAGTCCAGCAGCTCCTGACTGGTCCGGCGGTCACATCCCCGAACGTCACGTGGCAAACCTGCACTGCGTTCTGCTCGTCTTACAAGTATGCTGGTATTGATGGAGGTTCAACCTGCCGCTGCGGAAATGGCTTTGGGTTTTCTCCCATCCGTGCTTTCGACGCACTTTGCGCACTTACCTGCCCTGGTAACGCGGGGCAGTGCTGTGGTTCTAACAATCGCACCCTTTTGTTTCAAATCGTGAAGCCTGTGATCCCGTCTCTGCCTGCCGTGCAGCCACCGACGGTTCCTACAAGATTACCGACGGTACCATCCCTTCCCTCCACAGGTCTGCCTACCGGAGGTCTGCCTGCCGGAGGTCTCCCTGCTGGAGGTCTCCCAACTCTTCCTTCCGGAGGACTGCCCGGAGGCGGATTACCCGTCCTTCCTGTTGGAACCTTGCCAACTGTGCCCGGAAAGCCGCCCGCAACTGGTGGCTCTACAACTCCTGGTGGTCAGTCAGGCTCAACACCATCCCTCCCCTCAGCCGGTCTTCCGGGTCTTCCGGGTCTCCCCTCCGCTGGTCTGCCCGCCGGAGGTCTCCCAGCTCTCCCACCTCTGACACCTCCCAAAATACCCACTGGTCTTCCCACTCTGCCGACCGGAGGTCTCCCAGCTCTCCCACCAGTGACCCCTCCCAAAATACCCACTGGTCTTCCCACTCTGCCTACCGGAGGTCTCCCAGCTCTCCCACCAGTGATCCCTCCCAAAATACCCACTGGTCTTCCAACTCTGCCAACAGCAGGTCTCCCATCTCTTCCTATTGGAGGCGTAGCTCTTCCTTCACTTGGACTGCCTGCTGGAGGTCTTCCCACCCTTCCTTCGCTAGGACTACCCGCTGGAGGCCTGCCGACTCTTCCCTCGTTAGGTTTGCCTGCTGGAGGCCTTCCCACTCTTCCTTCGCTAGGCCTACCCGCTGGAGGTCTCCCAGCTCTCCCACCAGTGACCCCTCCCAAAATACCCACTGGTCTTCCAACTCTGCCAACAGCAGGTCTCCCATCTCTTCCTATTGGAGGCGTAGCTCTTCCTTCACTTGGACTGCCTGC
>SAUA01000198.1:0-41663 GCA_004335185.1 Phoma sp. RAV-16-625 | reverse complement strand
AATAAAGAGTTTAATATCTCTTCTCTAAGCTTAGGCTAGAATTATATTAAATAATTACTAATTACTACTAGGTACTAGCTATAAGAGAAGACCTAGTAGTATTAGGCTATATACTTAAGTATAACCTGCACTACCTCTTATCTACTTATACTTCTAATATATGCTATAAGTTAACTTAGAAACATAAGAAGTAAAAGTAAGAGGATAATACCTCTACTAATAAAGCCCTATATAATAAGAGTAGTATTACCTACTTTAAGTATAATAGGACTAGCTACTATACTAACAAGTACTAAAGTAGTAACTCTAATCTAAATTAGACCCTAGTTTAAATTAACTAAATAGGAAAAGGCTAAGCCTTATTAGCTACCTAGAGATAGTAAGGTAAACCCTAATATATATCTTACTAGGTATAAAGCGCATATATAGCATATCTAGAAAGGTAATACCTAAACAATAACTATAAGTTATTCTTAACCCCTAGGCAGATATAAGCTTAATTAGCTAAAGGATTACTATAGAAATAAACCTACTACCTATTAAGAAGGTAGAACTCCTATGCCTAGAATAGATTAGTATATAATAGTAAAGTATATATATAGTATATATACTATAGGTATATCTAACTAATAATATAGGTATAGAATATTATATATCTATAACTATTTATAGAGTTAATAAGGAAGAAACCCTCTTACTACTAGAGAACCTCTTTCTCTAACAGAAACATATCTATCTAGATTATAGATTATAATCTTAGTACTAGAGATATACTATAGCTAATATATAGCTTATTACTTTTATAGAGTTAGAATAAGCTAACTCTACTCTACTTCTTTTAGGTATCTTATAATCTATAGGTATTAACTTAGAATATAATAGCTATATCTATAAAGCGTATATAACATAGGAATCTTATATACTAGACACTTTAGTAGAATATACTAATATCTTTAGTAAGAAAGCTACTACTACTACCCTACCTAACTTTAAGTTATTAGACTATATAATACTACTTATAGAAGGGAAGAAACCTCTATATAGACTGCTTTATAACCTCTCTATATATAAGCTAAAGCTACTATATAGGTACTTAGAATAAGCTCTAAGTAATAGTTAGACTAGGTATAGTATAAGTTCTATAGAGGCACCTATACTATTTATCTCTAAGAAGGATAGAATATTCTACCTCTATATAGATTATTATAGTCTTAATACTATTACTATTAAAGATTATTAACTACTTCTACTTATTAGAAAGATACTAGATTCTCTATTAGGTATATACTACTATATAACCCTAGACCTCTACAATACCTATTACTAGCTAAGGATTAAGGTAAATAATAAGTAGAAAACTACCTTTAGAACTAGATATAGCTATTTTAAGTACTTAGTAATACTATTTAGGCTAACTAATACTTCTATAAGCTTCTAGGCTTATATTAATAAAGCCTTAATTAAGTACTTAGACTATATATATATACTTTACCTAGATAATATCCTTATCTATATAAGCTCTAAGAATATTATACTTTACTAGCATACTATATGCTCTATACTTTAGTTACTATATAAGGTAGAACTATTTATTAACCTTTAGAAATATATATTTATATTAGACATAGTATACTTTCTTAGCTTTATTATTAAAATGTATAGTGTATACACTAATTCTGCTAGAGTAAGCACTATTACTAAATAGCTATAGCCTATAAATATTAAGGAGCTATAATCCTTCTTAGAATTTGCTAACTTCTATTAGTACTTTATTAAGGGGTATGCTAGAGAGACAGCTCCCCTTATAGAATTATTAAAACAGAACTAAGACTTTTAGTAGAATAAAGCTACTAATAGCTTGTTTAAAAGGCTTAAAACCTACTTTTTAAGCATGCCTATCCTATACTACTTTAACACTACTCTACCTATTTAACTAGAGATAGATACGTCTAACTTTGCTATATTAGGTATACTCTTCTAACTCTTTAAAGATAAGAAGTAGTATCTAGTTACCTTTACCTCTAGAAAGCTATAAGCTACTAAGCTAAACTATAGAGTCTATAACCTAGAGCTTCTTACTATAGTATATAGTTTTAAATAGTAGAGGTATTACCTTAAAGGTATATAGCATACTATATAGGTGCTTATAGATTATAACAATCTATATAGTATATATACTGTATAAAAGCTAAATCTATACTAAGCTTATTAGGCTATATACCTAGAGGCTTTAAACTTTAAGGTAGAATATTATTTAGGTAAAATAAACTCTATAGATAGCCTCTCTAGAAAAGTAGATTATATATAGGAGAACCTATTACTAACCTAATTACTACCTACCTTATAGAATAAATTATTAGTAATAGATATAGTTAGTAGAGTAAGTAGATCTATAAAAAGCTAAGCTTATTAGGCGCGTGTAAGATGTATATTACTATTGTTTATAGAACTAGAAAGGTCCCTACTGCTAGTACTATAGAATATATACTATATATACTATACTTACTAGCTAGAGTACTAGTTAGTAGTAAACCTATAATAGTAGAGTCTTAATTATTTATTAAAATCTTATACTAACTATAGTAGAGGGATGCCTTTAACTAGAGTTAGATTATAAGCTTAATAACTAAGAATAGTACTTAAAACTATAGAAAAGCACATATATAGCGCTTAGATAAAAAGGAAGTTCTAAGATATAATAGTAGAATATATGTTCTAGAGGAACTAGCTATTAGGTAAGAAATTTTGTTCTAGTACTATAATATGTGTATAGTAGGCTATTTTAGCGTATATAGAACGCTTAAGCTAATTAAGAGAGCCTACTACTAGCTAACTCTAAGCTAAGATATTTAGGACTACGTAAGAACTTATACTATTTACTAAAGAAGTAAAGCTCTAAGGTATAGTAAATATAGGAAGCTATTACTATTGTCTATGCCTAAGGATATCTTTAAGGAAGTTATACTAGACTTTATAACTAGTTTACTACTAGTAAAGGATTCTTTAGGTTATACTTTTAATACTATTCTTATAATTATATGCTACTTCTTAAAGATAGTACTCTATATTCCTACTTTAAAGATATAGGATATAAAATAGTTTAAAGAAGTATACTTTGCATATATTATACTAAAGTATAGAATATAAAAGGGTGTTATATTAGATAGAGGAGCTATCTTTACTTCTATATTCTAGATAGAAATCTACTACTAAATATAGGCAAAGCGTAGGCTTAGTACAGCCTTCTATCTACAGACTAATAGGCAAATAGAACGCTAGAACTAGATACTTAAATAATATCTTTAAATATTTATATTAATATTCTAAGAAGACTAGATTAAGCTACTACTAACTGCATAGTTTGCTTATAATAATTTAGTATATAAATCTACTAAGATAACACTATTCTATACTATATATAGTAAATACCTACTACTTACTAAGCCTCCTATAGATAGTAGGCCTAAGAGGGAGGTACTAGATATAATTAATAAAGTAAAGTAACTATATAGTATATATACAATGCTAGTAGAATACCTAGAGAAAGTATATAAGTACTAATGCTAATACTATAATAAGAAGTATAAGAATAAAACCTTCTACCTAGAGGATCTAGTGTTACTTAGCACTAAGAATATTAACCTAGCCTACTAACTAAGCAAGAAACTCTTAAGTAAATTTATTAGACCTTTTTAAGTTTAGGAAGCAATTAGAAAATAGGCATACTACCTACTTCTACTACCCTTATACTAGATTTATAACATTTTCTATATATTATTATTAGAATAATAGGATCCTAGGGCTAAAGGAGAAGATAACACCTACCTACTAGAGGTAACCCTAGAAGGTAAGGAAGTATAGGAAGTAGAAAAGATTCTAGGAAAATAAACTAGAAGAGGCTAACTATAATACCTACTCTGCTAGAAGAGCTATAATAAAACTTAGAATATATAGACCCTAGTATTAGACTTTAAGGATATAGATAATATAATCTAGAGATATAAATTAGGCTAGAGATCTTTATGTATAAAGGGGATATTAAGATTATCTTAAGCACACTATTATTACACGCAGAGCATAATTTAATTTATTAGCCTTAGGCCTACTATAGTATAAAAGGGAAAAGAACTTTTTATAACTGTATACTGCCTACGCCCTAACTTTACGCTATTAGCGCCTAGTTACTAAATAGCAAACTACTTAGCTATTAACTTGTTACTATTAACATTATTACTACTATTACTACTACTATTACCACTACTATTACCACTACTATCACTACTACTATTACTACTATTACTACTATTACTACTATTACTACTACTACTATCTCTACTATTACTACCAGCACTATCTCTACTATTACTACTATTACTAGCCGTAGAATTATTATTAGTATTATTATTATTATTATTATTACTACTACTACTACTCTAAGAAGAGGTTAGTATATACTTTAGATATATTAAAGAAGTAAACTTACTATATAAGACACGTGCCCTATAAGCTACTTAAGGGCAGAGGTAATATAGTACTACTTTACTAGGATTAGACCTAGGAACTAGAGGGATATTATAGGCACCTAGGTAGCTATACCTATAGGTATACTAGTGTAGGCTGTAATATAGCAGTAGCTAGATAGCTCTAAGTTAAATTAGTACTAGTAATATATAATTTAAATGCCTTAGGTAATTATATTAGTATTAGTATAAGAGGTAGTAGTAGTAGTAACAGCAGTATTATAACGCTAGTATAAAATATATAGGTAATTTAAGCAACTATTAAGTATAGGTATTACCAAGAAAGATTAGCTAGAGCGTACCTATAGTAAGCCTTAATTAACTTATATAAGTATAGTTACCTTAATTTTCCTTTATATAGTAGTTACAACGCTGGTACTTAGGCTTATTATAATTCTTCTTCTAGTTAGCAACGTTCTATGCATAGTATAGGTAAGTATTAACTATAGTAATATAGTCTATATGCTTATAATTGTTACTAAATATTTAGGGAGCAGCGCCTTAAAGCTAGGACTTCTTAATATACCTAGGGTTAAAATAATAAACTATAATAAGAGTAAGAAGTATATAAGAAACGCGTGCTGTAGTATTATTATTATAGTATTAAGAATAAGTAAAGAGACTAGTTTTACTGCCTAGCAAGCTACTAAGGCAAAAATTAGGTAGTAGTGTAAAATATAGTTACTTTTACCTTAAAATTATAATAAAGGCATAATGCGCTAGTAACTCTTATAATATATAGGTATAATATACAGAACGCACATATAAGAAGACCTAGTAACCTACCTATAGACACTCTTTTCCTCTCTATAGAGTAAGGTTTTTGTTAAGGCTATAGAGGTTGCTACTAGAGATAGTAGCTAGAGGGGAAGGTTCTATAATAAGCTGTAATAGAATTATTTAGTGTTATAGTGTTTTAGATCTAGTCTAAGTTAGTACTAGTCTTACTTTTAGCAAAGCAGCGCAAAACCTGCGCTGCTTACTATTTAAGAAGAAGATAAGTATTATTCTTATTATCTAATACACCTACTACTATCCCTTTACTATCTATCTCTAGTAAAAAGCAAGTACTATTGCCTCTAGCTAGACGCCTTATAATTCTAGTATATATAAGTACTTAAAGACTTAATTATCCTTATCTACTAGATTATAGATACTATCTATTATAGTATGCACTATAAACTAATCTAATAATATATTAATAAGAAATCTATTTAAATCTAAACTAATCTCTATATAAAAAAGAAGTAATAAGTCTAAACTCATCTTTAAATAGTATAAAAACTATAATAAGTACTATAACTTTAACTAAAGGTCTAATAGTCTAGTTAATATCTTTCTAATAAAGCTAAATAAGTAAAAGTCTCTACTATCTTATAACTTTATAGAGTTTAAAAATAGTAGTAATAACTATAAGTTTAAAATAGTGTTTATATTAAGCTTTACTCTCTTAACTCTTTAATAGAAAATCTACTAAAATAGAATTCTAGAATATATTACTAAGTAGATAAAGCTTAAATAAGCTTTCTATAATATAGAGATCTCTACTATTATCTTAAACTTAGTGGCAAGAACTAATAGTAGTAGTTAAAATAAAAGACTTCTATTCTTTTCTATAAAAAGAAAACTTAAAAGATATAACGTGTTTTATAAGCGAGTTAGCAACCTAAGTAAGTTAGTAACACTAAACTAGCGCACTACCTACATGCAACTATTATATAATATCTTAACTATAATAATCTTAAAATATATATACTAAAGCTAATATATAGCTTACTATCTCTAATATTAATACGCAACGCGTGCAAAGCCTTAATTAAGCTATAATAATATATAATATACTAGAAAGTACTCTTATTAACTAATGCGCTAGAAAGTGTATATAATATAACTATAAAGTTTACTTAAAGCACCTAACAAAACTAGAAGAGAAGGCTATAGTCTAAAGGATTCTTATGCTGTCTAAATAAGGGCTTACGCCTCTAAGGTCCTATATATAAGAAATAGCAGATAAACTTCTTTAAGTATAGTAAAGTAACTCTATTAGTAAAAACTAGGTTAATAACTTTATTAAGTAGACTTCTAAGCTCTCTATGCACTAGAACTATCTATATAACTATTAGTAAGCTGTCTATAAGGATTATATAGCTGTCTAGCGCTAGCTTAACTTAGTACAAGAGATAAAATAGAAGTTTAGAATTATAGATAATAACATCTACAACTTTAATAAGACTAGCTTTATAATAGGCAAGATTTTAGCATAGATAGTTATTACTAGTTTAGAAGTAGCTAGAAAAAAGAAGGTTATCTAGCTAGGCATCTATAAGTAGGTTACTATTATCTAAGGCGTTAGCACTATAGGTTACCTACTTCTACCCTCTATTATCTTTATAGGTAGTGTGCTTATTAACATCTAGTTTAAGGACTTACTATACAATTAGATCCTTAAAGTTAGCCCTAATAGCTAGATAAATAATTAGCTTGCTCTTGCGTAGTTAGAGCACTTTAATAAGTATATAAAGTTAAGTGCTATAGGTGTGTACTAGCTACTTATACTTAATAGCTATAAGAGCTATAGCTTGCTAGAATTCTAGGATATTTATAAGAAGAAGAAAATTATCCTTTGCTATATGCCTCTGCATTTATTGCACCTACTATAGCCTCTTAATATTAGTTACTTTACACTGTTAAAGCGTAGGTATAGTAACTAGATCTTAGCCTTAGTATATAACTATATACACTTTATTAGCAAGGAAATGTTTCTATAAGTATTTAAGCTAGCTTTTAAATAGTTATTAATAGTAGAGAATATTAAGGTAGGCTTTAGAGGTGCTAGGCTAGTTCTATATAACCTAGACACTATTCTATTAAAGCTAGACATAAGGTTATAGACTCTAGCACTATTACTACTAAGGTAGAGCGTATAGGAGGCGTAGATACTATATAATATGCGTAAGATTAAGGAGTAGTCTATACTTATTTAATAGAGAATCTAAAACTAGTATAGGTCCTCTAGAAGCTTATTAGATAAAAAGATTAATTAGCTAAGTAAAGGCGCATAGTAGATTGTATATAATATAGTATTATTATAGAAGAAACAAGTATATATATAAAGTGTAATTAATAAGCTTATAAAGCATTAGTTAAGAAAATAAAAGTATATTTAGATAGAGGAGACCCTAATAGTAGAGGAAGTATAGGACTTAATTACTAAGAGAGAGGGTAGAGAGTATAATGCTAGTAAGGGGCCTATACGCAAGGTGCACAGTACTATACACTATAGACATTATAGTAAAAAAGAACATAACTTACGCACTTATAAGGTAGAAATAGAGGATACTAAGAGTAGTAATAAGTCTAAAGAATAGATTAGCTTACTATAATTTTTAATAAGTGTGTTATATATTGCGTAATTGTTGTATATAGGTAGTGCACTAGTTTAGTGTTACTAACTTACTTAGGTTACTAACTTGCTTATAAAACACGTTAGCTCTAAGTTAATAGAGTTAATTAATCTTACTTTACCTCTAGGCTCTTTTTAACTAGTTATAGAGGTTAACTAGTTCTTAGTCTATTAGAGAATATAGTTTAGTATTCTAGACTCTTATAGGTATTTATAGTCTAGAAGAAATTATTAACTATTCTTCTAGTCTCTACTTATTTACTCTATTTTTAGCTAGACTAGATTTCTCTATAGTATCTTCTTTAATAGAGGGAGGTTAGCTTTAGATATAAGTAGTAGTAGAGTCTTTCTTAATAATAAATCTAGAGGGCACTAGTATACCTAAAAGTTAACTACTTTTAGACTAGCTTACTTATTAGCTCTATTATCTAATCTATATTTTAATAATATATAGTATAGAGTAGTTTAAATATTAGAATCCCTTTTAGGAGGGGTAGCACGCTATTAAGTACTTAAAGGTAGAGAGTATATTTATAGGTTATAGATAGACAAATTGCTACTAAATAACTAGAGCAATTTAGCTAGGTTATATAGATACGCTATCTTTACTTATCTTATAGGGCCTTTAGTCTTAGTATAAAGCACTTAGGGACTATAGACCTAATAGCTACCTTCTACTAGCTTCTAAAAATACTAGAAACAAGACTATTAATAGTAGATTAGATAGTAACCACCTTAGAATCTATTTTAGGTATATGACGTTAACAATAGATAGCTTTAAAAACAGAGGTATGCGTTGTGGTGGAATGCGCGGGAACTGTGCGCGGAAAGTATATAGACTAGCTTAGTTAACTTTAGTAGCTGATTATGCTAGGCTCGGGAATAAGACCCTCGCTATCGGCGTTGTAATTTCTCCGTATGTTCTTGATCTTGAACAGATTGCCTTCGCTTCGATTGCGCATTGCATCCTCTTGCGCTGATTCATCTACTAAAGTTTGCTCACACAATGACAGCCAACTTTGCCGCAGAGCCAAATGGTCTGTACTGGAAGAAGCAAGATAAGCTCAGAGACCGCGAGGAACGCTTGGAAGCGTGTCCAAGCACGCGCCACGACGAAATTGAGCGAGCAGCTGCCGCTATTGATGCCGAGGGACAACAGCAAGAGAAGGAACAGCAGGTTCATCCTGCTGTTGGAAAAGTATTTTCGCGGAGATCAGTCGTCTCCTTCGACCCCGGACCGGCTCCAGATGGGGGCACGAGGGCATGGGTACAGGTTTTTTGTACGCATCTTACCATCTTTACAACTTTCGGGTTCTTTACGTCGTTCGGCGTCTACCAGACATACTACGAAAACACACTCGGAATCGCATCATCGACCATATCTTGGATCGGCTCTATTCAAGTTTTTTTCCTCTTCGGAATTGGAGCTTTCACTGGACGAGCGACCGATGCAGGTCTCTTCCGACCTGTCTACATTGCTGGCGCAGTGTTCCAACTCGTTGGTGTCTTCACTATGGCAGAGTCAACAAAGCTGTGGCAGCTGTTCCTTTCACAGGGTGTCTGCCTTGGAATTGCAAATGGTCTGCAATTCTGCCCCTCTATGGCATTAGTGTCGACCTACTTCGTGAAGAAGCGTGCCTTCGCGCTGGGTCTCACAGCACTAGGCTCCTGTACTGGAGGTGTGGTCTTTCCGATCGTCGTGCAGCAATGTCTGCCAAGACTTGGCTTTCCATGGACCATTCGAATCATTGGCTTCATTATGCTGTTGTTGAATATCACCACAATCACGCTTTTTCGAACGAGGCTGCCGCCACGCAGGACGGGACCCATCGTTGACTGGGACTCCTTCAAGGAAGCGCCCTATTCCTTGTATTGTGCTGGCATGTTCTTCATGTTCTGGGGCTTGTATTTCGCGTTCTTCTATATCGGCTCGTATGGTCGAGTCCTCGGCGCGAGCTACCAGCAGTCTATCAACTTGTTGCTTGTGCAGATATGTATGGGTTTCGTATTTCGACTTCTGCCAACGTACTATGCAGACAAGATTGGTAGTTTGAATACCCTCATACCATTTGCCTTCATCTGCGGCGTCATGATGTTCGGGTGGATAGGCGTTCACTCGATTGGGGGACTTTACGCGTTCGCTGTAATGTACGGATCTGCCAGTGCCGTGATTCAAGCTTTGTGGCCTGCCGTCATAGGCTCCTTGAGCCGCTCTCCAGACTTGAAGAAAGCTGGTGTGAGAATGGGCATGGCATTCAGTATTGTCTCGTTTTCGAGTTTCACTGGACCGCCATTAGCAGGCGCGCTCATCCAACAGCATGGTGGAAGTTATACGTATGCCAATATCTGGGCAGGATCATCGTTCTTTGTGGGCAGCTCATTTCTTGTCGCGACTCGCTATGCACTAGTTGGGTGGGACTGGAGAGCCAGAGTGTAGGTCTTTCACCGTCAGAAAACCGGGTCGTCTGGATGATATATCACATAAGCATGGCAAAGCACTATCCACGACCGTTCTCCACCATATTTTGAACGCACAAATCAAATGAAGACTCAGTTGAAGAGTTGTGAGAAGTCTCTAGCTAGAGTGTTTATAAGGGTATTAGGCGAGTCAATCCCTTCGATCGCCTGAATTCAAGAACGCGCGGTGAGGGTGCCCTATCGTGACTCTGAAGAAGAAGAAGATATTGTATACACCATCATGTTCATTCGGGAGCGGTGTGAACAGGTGGAAGATAAGCTATGTGTTGTAGTTGAACTTGTGGGCCGACTGGAAGAGCTCGAACCATTCAGAAGTGCTTTGAAGACAGTCATGATGTCTCGAAATTCAGGCCACCTGCCTTGTCCCAGACTCATACTGCACCTCCCAGGCCTGCATCCCGTCTCATTACCTTGCCACACCATTTGCCTGCGGGAACAAGGGCTGCGCAGCTTTCGGAAAGGCTGAAAGTTGCTGAGATTCAATATCCACAGCTGTGTAGTCCCTGGTTTCTCGGTCCCTGGTTTCTCGGCCCCTGTTGTTCTGCCTCCCGTTCCAGGGTCGACTAGCTATTGGTCCTTTGGTGGTGTTGTCCAGCTTGTCGACGAATAAACCGAGAAGGGTGTACAATGCCACAACAACGAACTCTTCGATGAGAGACATCGCGATCCTGACTGGCACACTCCCGCTTACGATACTGAACACGTGATTGTGCAAGAAAACTGACAACATAGAGTATATCAACCGTACGAGTATAAAAGGGATTGCCAGCGCGATGGCCAGGGGTACACGACGCTCCTTGCTTGGAATAGCAGAGGTGCTTGGTACAGATAGGAGGAAAACCGTTGTCATGCCTACGAATCCGACGATATACAAGATAACGCCGATCTTGCTGGTGGTAGGGATTTGGTACGTTGCGTCGCCGTCAATGCTCTTGCCTCCAACAATAGCAAGGATCATTCCAACGAATAAAACCATCTGCAAGAGTCGAAAGTGTCGCGTGGTGAATTTTGGAGTGGAACTGGTGTTGACGAAGTCGACAAATCGCGAGAGGAGTCCTAAGGTTGCTAGCAGCAACGGCGAGAGACCCACGGAGTCCAAGAGAAGGATGGTTTGCAGTAACGAGACCGACGGGTCATTGTGCGATACGAATTGGCATATTCCGCCAATGATCCGTATAAGGCACAGAATAAGGGTGTAGATCCATCCGCTGCTGCGCTTGAACCCATGCTGGTAACAGACGTAACTGGATACGAGCGCAAAAGGTATGTAGAAGATGAGTTCAACAAGCGCGATGGAGTCTCGGGCGTGCCAGGTCATGTTGAACGAAGCTTTTCGAGGTGAATGTGTGCAGAGTGTGTTGAACTGAAAGCGAGAAGTGAGAAGTGGCTGTGAGATAGCATCTTCAGGTTCGCCGGCCGGCTCTTATGTATCAATTCCATCATGTTGCAACCACACATGCTGGCGAACGCTCTTCGTGCTCATTGTGCAAAGAAACTGTTGTGTCGCTGTTCCCCTCCACAACGGGCAAGCGCTTCATTAGCGTGCTTGCCCTCGCAACCTCAGCCTTATCTTGCACGCTGTGCTTACTCCAGAGCTCGTGCCATCCGCGTGGCTTTGTGCTTACGCCCCCAGGATACCTTGGAGATCGATGCTTGGTCAGGCGAATCGCATCTCACAGTGCGACAAGGGATTGCATAGCTAAGCCACGGTAAGCTTTGCATGGCCATTGATCGTCACCAGCACGGGCCCTGCACTGGCGTCCTGTGCGAGACGATCAACTGGTTTCCTAAATAAGGGGTGCTCAGCGACCCGCGTTCATGCTACACTGAAGCAGACCTTGAGCCATGGTGTACAAAGGACGACCCTCGGCAGCGTGTTTTGCCTGCCGCCAACGGCGCATCAAGGTACGTGCTCTCTTTGGTTGAAAAAAGCAGCCAGTCGCACCAAGACCGCGATCTCTGACCCTTCCTGCTGGGCTTTTATCTTATCTCGCTTGTGCAGATGACATCTGGTACGGTGTAGCTGACAACTGACCTTGGCCCCAGTGCGACACAACAAGGCCCGGATGTTCACAGTGTGCACGTATGCGCATTATTTGTCCTGGCTACCGCGATCCATTGGATCAAATGTTCCGTGATGAGAGCGCTGCAGTGACGAAGAAGGCGCAGAACAGCTACAAGCCGGCGACCAAGCCAAACCGCGGTGATATCAATGCACCACCCTCCTCTCTTCCTGCAACGAGATTGCCAGAGAGTGCGAGCACACATGAGCGCAATCTCGCACTTCGCATGACTTCGTGTACGCCAACATCAAGCTTGACCCTGCACATTAAGGATATGGCTCTTACGTATTTCATGTCAACGTACGTTCCGGGAAGCCATTTCGAATACCTGCCAAGCTTGTATGGTCCGGCTGGCAAGAGCTCGGCTTTGCCAGCTACTGTACATGCAGCATCGTTGGCAAGGCTGGCTTGGGAACTAGGACAGTCTGCCCTCATGGATCAAGCAAGGCGCTCTTACGCGAAAGCACTGGCCGAAACCAACATTGCTCTGTCGAAACCAGCAACCGCAACGAGTGATGCAGTTCTCATATCGGTACTGCTGTTGAGCCTCTACGAAACCATTGTTTGGTCTGGTGCCGGTACGCCAGAGAATTGGACGACTCACACGCGTGGTGCCCTAGCACTCATCAGGCTTCGCGGGAAACAACAACTGGACACTCTTGTTGGCCGGCAACTGTTCACACAAGTTGTCAACATAATTTGCGTAGACAGCCTGAGGTCCAGTAAGCGGCTACCACTCGACCTACTCGAGCTACAAGTCGCCGCTCTGCAGTATGAGGATGAATGCCCGCGATTCAGAATGAGTAGCTCCACCGGTGAGTTGGCAAATCTGCTCGCAGACATTGACCAAGGGCATATGACACCGGAAGAGGCAGTGGAAGCCATGCAGGCTATGGATGCAAAGTACACCGCTTTTCTCTCCAATCTTCCGGTTTCGTGGCAATACAAGGAAGAGGTATTGGACGAGCCGCGTGCAGAAGTATACGGAAGAACAGTTCATCGTTACTCCAACAATCGAGCCGCTCAATTTTGGAACTCCTACCGTATGGTACGCATCTTTCTGAATGGAGTAATGCATGATCACGCGCAATATCTACAATCCTCGGCTGGTTGGTTGGAAACGCAAGCGGATCGCAATGTACAGCAGATGGCCGCCGGCATTTGTGCAAGTGTTCCTCAATTCATCGATCCAAAGCATTACTCGGTTGCATCGGCGGCTACCTTACTTTGGCCATTATCGTCGGTCAGAGGTGCAGATCTTGTTCGCCAGGATTTGCGTGACTACGCCAAGGAAAGACTTAAGTGTCTGGGACGCGAGCTGCGCATACCCCAAGTAGAAAAAGCAGCTTCCCGCGAGGCGAGTCCGTTGCAAGATGGGCTGCACATGTTTTACCTGTCATGAACAGTGGCTGGACCGGTGGACACCACGTACGAACCATCGACTGCGGAAACTTTGATTGCGCCACGACTTCAAGCCGAGCCTTGAAGGAACGCCACCCAGCACCCAAGTGGGACTTTTATCTGCTCAAATCTACGCACACCGTCTACCGTCAAGGTGCTCCTGACGTGCGAGGTTCGTTGCGAGCGTCAAGGACCTTGCGTTGTACGGTTAGTAGTGACTCGTGCGCTGGGCGTCTACTGCGATGGTGGGGCGGGCGAATAGTCCACATGACTGTCAATGGGGAAGAGTCACTCATACTTGGTGTGATGTTGACATGGTCACGTGCAACTTTGTCACATTCGTACACTGGAGAGGCAATCGCTTGGTTGTTCGCTGAGTTGGGTATCATATGTGTGCTGCGTTTCCTGACCATCCCCTTGCTCCTGTCTCGGGCTAGGAACAGCATCCTGTGGGCCCAACCGCTGCCACCGACGATCGTCTCACGTCCTTTTCTTCCCTAAAGACCGCCTCGAAGGGGATCCTGACGACCATCCAATCGCACAGAAACTTGCCCAAGATGGCACCAAGGATGATGGAAATGAAGATCCAGCCGTTGAAAGACATGACAATTAGCATGAGCAGGTAGGCAACACCCAGGGTGACTCCGTGGATGATGGCGCGGGCTAACTGCTGCAGCGAGGTGGCGCGAAACGTAGCGTACTGGGTGCCTAGCGTGGAAGAGGGACCATCGCAGCAATTGGAGAGCGGCGTCTCGGCGAGGGCTGCTTGCTGGATGCGCAATTGGCGTTGGAAGGTGCGCAAAAGATAGGCATCCCACTCAGTGCTGACACGACGCAGGAACTCGAGGGCAACGACGAGCATGGCGGCGCCGACGCAGGATGCAGCGAACATGGCGTTGTTTTTGACGTGCCAGGAGCCGGAGAGGAAGCAGGCGTCGACTATGCGCCAATTCCAGAGCATCTGCATAGCACTGTCAGTCACGTGCTGAGGAGACGGAGATGGTGGGACTTGGACGTACTTCCATCTGGCATTCGCCTGCGCCCATGACCATAGCGGTCGAGCTGTGGGAGTGGGACATGATGAGGTTGTATTGTATGGTTTTGTGTTGAGTTGTGTGGTGTCGCGATGCTGCGTTGTAGGGGAGATACCGTCTTGTATAGCAACTGTTGAAGAGACGTGGTTTCCAGAGTCGCACTTCAGGCTCAACAACTGCAAAGACAACATGGACACGCCGCTATATCAACCCTCCGAAACGTGCTCAAGCGCAAAACGCCTGGCGATCCAGCTGCCTCACGCCAACTTGGCCCAACGCCCGCCGCCCCATCTGCTCGCGGCGAAACTCTGTAATTGTGGGGGAACTTGCTCAAACACACTCGCGCCTTGCCTCTTGCGTCTGCTCAGGGTCCACTCTCACCACCCGAGCGGAGCGGCCAGAGCCTTGGCGTCGCGCACTTTGTCAACTCCCTCTTCGAAACACGCCGGCCATGATTCGACGTCCGGCAGTTATATAGTATAAGCAGAACCATGGCTGATGCGTGCTGCGACAGTGGCACCTGCAACCCATCTCGCTCACAAGTCAAGTTCGCTACCCATCTGAGCAGCCATGGCCACCACTCTGAACCTGCTGGCCGCCCGCCAGCACATCCAGAACATCAGCGACGCCTCGGCTGTTGAGCCGCACTGGGGTTATGCCGACCGCGTCGTACCGTGCGTCAACGACGCCGGGAGTTGCACGTACCTCGATGTTGTGTACGCAGCCCACGACATTGGCATGTACTACACAGGCATCATCTGGGCCACCATCGGCGGCATCCTCATCGTCTGGGCGATTGGCCGGCACTTCTTGCGCGCCCACCCATCAGGCGTCGTGCTGCCCGCAGATCTTGCAGGTGAAGGCGTCAACAAGAGAAGGAATGCAGTACAAAGATTCGCAACCGCTGCCCCGTCATACGCCCGTTCCTACCTGCTCCCGGATGCGAACCGATTCCTCTTTGGCCGTGTCACACGAACCCAGGTACTGACCCTCGTAGTCTTGGTCGGCTATCTCACCATCTGGTCCTTTGTTGGCATCGTCTACGGCACGTGGATCACGCCTGTCAAGAAGCAGCCCAATCTTCACAACATCCGCACCAGTCTGGGACCATGGTCTGATCGGGTGGGTGTTATTGCCTATGCCCTGACCCCACTCTCCATCATGCTCTCCAGCCGCGAGTCCATCCTGTCATTGGTCACCGGACTCCCCTACCAGAGCTTCAACTTCCTCCACCGTTGGCTAGGATATCTCATCTTCGCCCAATCCTCCCTGCATACTATTGGTTGGTGCATCGTCGAGATCAAACTGTACAACCCTCAACCTAGTACTGGTCTGAATTGGATTCGCCAGCTCTACATGATATGGGGTCTGGTTGCTATGATTCTGCTTTGCTTGCTCGTCATCTTGTCCACGCCTTGGGGCATCCGCATGACTGGTTACGAGGCTTTCCGCAAGCTGCACTATGTTCTTGCCATGGTTTACATTGGTGCGTGCTGGGGCCATTGGGAGCAGCTCAAGGTGTTCCTCATTCCGGGTTTGATTGTATGGCTCATCGATCGTGCCATCCGTCTTGGCAGGACGGCTCTGCTGCATTACAATTTCTTGCCCTCAGGACACATGGGTTTCCGCGCCGCGCCTGCAGACATCACCTTCTTCAAGGACGAAACCCATGGCGATGTTGTCCGCCTTGACTTTGATCATCCTCAGGATGCTTGGTCTGTCGGCCAGCACTTCTACCTCATGTTTCCCGAGAGCAGCATCTGGCAATCGCACCCCTTCACGCCCCTCAGTCTTCCTGTCTTTGGTGCTGACACCCAACGCCACTCCTACATCTTCCGCGCGAAAAAGGGTGAAACCCGTAAGATTGCTGAACTCTCTGCTAAACGCGCAATTCGCTCCGCCGACCCTCAGGAAGCCCACGAAGGTCTTATGGGCAACGCCCGTCTCTCCGTCGTCCTCACAGGCCCTTATGGCGAGCAGACAACCCGCGACCTGGCTTCCGACTCGAACATCATGTGTATTGCCGGTGGGACGGGCATCACTTACGTACTCCCCGTTCTTCTCGACATCGCGTCGCGCCCTCAAAACCGTGATCGCAAGCTTTCTCTCGTATGGGTGATCCGTCACCGTTCAGATATTGAGTGGGTTGCACCAGAACTCGGCATTTTGAAGCGCAAGTGCCGGAATTTACGTACAGGGATTCACATCTACGTCACCCGTGCGGCCGAAGATCACTACCACGAGCCCAACGTGCCGACGACGGCTGAGAAGGTCACGGCAACAGATTGCGCGCCCACAAAGAACAGCAGCTGCTGTGCACCCAAGGACATTGAAATCGAGGTCCAAACCAAGAGCTGCTGTCAGAGCAAGGAGATCCAGACAATTTCGAACTCTTCGGGTTCGTCATCCGCGTCCGTCTCATCAGCATTGTCCGTCCATGGTGTGAGCAAGTCGGAGATGGACCTCGATCACATCCAGGCACGTCCTGATCTCAGACTCATGGTGGAGGATTTTGTTGCCTCGACTGTGCGGGGCAGGACGGATGTGTTCGCCTCAGGACCGGGTGGCATGATCAGTGATCTACGCACCATCATAGCGGGCGTAAACAAGGGTGGTGAGGTATGGAAGGGCGAGGAAAGGTGGGACGTCAGGTTAACTTGTGACGACCGGTTGGAGTGGTAGACGATCGATTAGAGTAGACTTGATGCTCATGATACCCCAATGCATTTTTTCAGATATCAGATTATATTTCGGTCGAGTGTTGTGAATTATGCTCCGTTACTCGAATCCAGCCCCTGCCCTATTTGCTTTCGGCGAGATATTAGGCATGGATTCCATCAGCAAGTCTTGATGTCACCATGGTCAAAGAACCCCTGTTGGTTCACCGTTGCTCTTAGCAAGCTGACAAAATTTGACATAGCATGGTTCGCACCAACCGCACCACAGAGTTTGGAAGGTCTCGTAGCCGGCTTCACGCACAGTGAAGGTGACGTCCGTCATCCACGCAACAATTGCACGTGAGATGCCACCTTTCAAACATTCTTATTCCAATTGGGACCTACATCGCATAGTCACAGTAAATAGGGGCTGCTTGTGCTAGTGGCTTATTTTTCGATGATTATGCACCGACGATAGACAAAAACAACAGCTCACTCATTCGGGGAACTGAGCATGTCCTCGGTCAGCCCAGGATGGTGTCATAATTCAACCTTGAGTTGTTGAGCGATATCCGAAGTCACAGCTGCGCAGCGGATTGCGCGACAGGTACTAGCATAGATACACATCTTTTGATAGGTCGCCATGAAAGTCTTGTGTCAAATCGATCAAGCTTTATGTATGATATAGGTGAGGTTGGGAAATTTATCCATGCGGAGAAGAGGTCAAGAGGGGATCGATAATTCGCCGGTTCGCTGCTTGTTCAAGCTGCGCTTCGAGTGATGTGTTTGACAACACAACCCTAACTCTGCGCATGTATCATTGGTAACAAGCATAAACAACAATTTTTATACCTTGGGATATATAAACAGAGGACTGGGTGCATTGATGGTCTAAGGTGCGGGGCAAAAGATCGTGCAGCCATGGACCATGGTTGACGAATCTACCCTTCGAAGGCACTTGCTCAACCTCAAATAATGGTACCACAGATGAGAATTTTCAGTGTCTCAGTCCTAATCAGCATCCCTCTACCACCACGTGCATACCATGGAGAATCGCCAGGCTGCCGCAGAGGCAGCTGTCTTCGACCAGACCAACCTCTTGCCCATGAGACAGATGTTGATCGTCTTCTGTGCCCTAGCAGTGTCCCTGTTCATCTCCTATGTAGATCAGAACGCGATAGGGGTGGCGCTGCCGCCGATTGGGCAGGGACTCAATGCTGAAGCTACGATTAGCTGGGCTGCAACGAGTGCTTTGATCGCAAATACAATTTTCCAGGTGCTTTATGGACGCTTATCAGATTTGTTTGGTGAGTAGATAAGATGCAAAACTCTGGACAAACAGGCGCTGATACATGCTTCCCAGGCAGAAAGAATGTATTCCTGTCAGCGTTGGCGCTGTTGGCGGTCAGCGAATTGCTCTGTGGACTAGCTCACAACGCCACGATGCTATACATATTCCGCGGTCTTGCTAGGGTTGCCAATGGTGGCATCATCTAGCTGTCAATGATCATTGTGTCCGATGTCATTACTCTGAAGGAGCGAGGCAAGTACCAGGGCGTCCTTGGCTCTTGCTTTGGGGCAGGTAACATGGCTGGTCCATTCATCGCCGCCGCTTTCATACAGCGGTCAACCTGGAGAGCAATATTTTGGCTGATTAGTCCACTTGCTGCCTTGTGCGGCGTATTGTGTTTCTTCACACTACCTACACCAAAGGATGCTCCTCCAGTGCGGTTAAAAGCCGTTATGAGACATATCGAATATCTGGGGATTATGACTGGGTCTGCTGCCATAATGCTCCTATTGATTACAGTGTCCGGGGGCGGTACATACTTCAGATGGGAATCGCCTATGGTGGTTTCGATGCTTACTGTAGGGAGTTGCTGCATGTTGGCGTTCTTCCTAATAGAGTATCGCGTCGCCGTTTTACCTATGATGCCATGTGAGTCGTACAAAACTTCCACACATGCCACTTACCAAACGCTAAAACGATCAGTTTCACTCTTCAAATCTATACCGATCTGCATTATGCTAATTCAGAACCTCCTCCTCGGCATCATATACTACTCGCAGCTGTACTACCTGCCTCTCTTCTTCCAGAATGCGCGCCGCTTCTCTCCAGTCACATCCGCGGCTCTCGTGCTGCCAATCACTTGCGGACAAATGATCTCTTCCATCCTTGGAGGTCAGTATATCTCCCGAAGAGAACGTTACAGGGAAGTTATCTGGTCAGGTTTTATGTCTTGGACTCTTGGCGTCGGCCTGACTTGCATCTTTGACCTCGACACTCCGGTCTATGCCATGGTTCTGATTTTACTCATCCAAGGCCTCGGTATCGGCCTCCTCCTCCAGCCTATCCTGGTCGCTCTACAAGGGCATTGTACCAAAGCTCAAAGAGCTGTTGTCATCTCAAATCGAAACTTCTTACGCAGCCTTGGCGGCGCTATTGGCCTTGCTGTCTCGGCTGCTGTCTTACAGAACACGCTCAAGAAGGGCATGCCTTCAGAATTTTCATCCCTTGCTTTGAGTCCATACAGTACTCCTGATCTGGATGCACTTCATATCTCACCTGCTCAGATACTTAGCATTCTGGAAGCATATGCTCGGGCTAGTAGGGCAGTTTGCATCTTGCATGTTCCCTTTATAGGCTTGTGTCTTCTTTGTTGCTTGCTCATCAAAGATCACGGCCTACAGCGTCCCGACGATGTAGATCAAACAGAGAAACCTGAATGTACGCAACCGAATGGTGTTGGCCTCGGGCAACACATCGAAACAGGCCTGAACAAGTTCGAGGAGAGTGTTTTACCAGACAGTCGTATTTTCGACTGGACTGAGGATGATTTGCCTTAAGCGCAGCAGCGCAGCGCAAGAACCGAAACAATCATTCGAGAGCGCAAGCGTAACGTCGCTGGATCGTGCATCCTTGTTGCAGCAAAGTCTGTACAACGTCACACTTGTTCTTGCTGCGCAAAGCTTCGCTGTGAGTGGTGGGCAATATGCGACGGTTTATACAGTGCCTAGAACATCGTTGCGATGGGCAGATCTTCGCGCTCGTGTTCGGTTCGGTACGCGCCCGCTGTCAATCTGTGAACTTGCAATGGGGCAACTGGGAACTGTGACGAAATTTAACTATCGATGTGGCGCATATACTTTTCAATTGGCTTAGTTGTCCAGTGCATCTCGTTTCAAGAACAGCACACCAGCGCAGAAGTGTTTGAAGGGACCAGCCCCTATTTCTACACGACAGCCGCGTCAGGTCCAAGACCGCGTGCCGTGTGTTCCTACATCCCCATAATCCGCTGGTGCCTGGACTTTGAGTGTGGCTCCACAGCCATGAGATGTCCATCTTGGCTGCGGTAGTCGGCATCGCTAGCGGTGTTGGTTTTACTGCATTGAGTTAGCATGGCCAGGATGTGCATGGGAAAATATCATGCTTAGTGAATCGCGGTAAAAGTAAAACAAGGTCTCAGCACTTCACCATGGGCTCTTTCTCATGCGAGTCGCTCTTCCTTCTTCGTTTCTTTGTCTCTCTTTTCCAAAGTCAATTTCACAAAACGTATGTCATTTAAGGTCCAGCTAGACCTTTTACCTTCTTTCGCTTGCTTGCACATTTGTTATCTCAGAACATGTTCAGCCTCGCGTTAGCTTCCTTGGCCCTGCTTGGAGCGGTGGCCTTCGCCCAGGACCGTTGTGACGCACCCTACCCGAACGTTTATTGCAACACGACCGAGATTCTCGCCTACCAGTCTGAGGACTGCACACCATACCATATTTTCGTTACTCGGGGCTCCGATGAGCCGTATCCTGGTCGTCTTGGAAACCTCACCAGCGAAATTTGCAAAGGCATCGGGAACAACGACTGTAGCTTTGAAAGTATCGAGTACCCCGCCAAGAGTACGGCTTGGGGTGTAGATGAATGGTGCAAGTCGGCAGGAAAGGGGGCAGCAAATGGTCAGGCGCAGGTCAAGGCGTATGCTGAGAAGTGCTCTGACAGCAAGTTGATTCTTTTGGGTTACTCGCAGGGCGCTTCTGTCACCCAGGACATTCTGGCAGGAGGTGGAGGACCAGTGTTCGAGTGCACTCAGGACACCAACCCGGCTCTGGACCGCTCAACGTCACCCGGCGTAAACGGTACGTCACGGTCTTCCATTGTAAACAGTGCGTGATGCTGACCCGCTGCAGTTGTCGCAGCCGTAACTTTTGGTGCTGTCGTTCGCAGTAAGAACCAGAACTTTACCGTTGGCGAAGGCATAAACTATGATGGCACGCATGCCCGCACACCTGAGAGTCTCGAGGTCCTCCAGAAATACTCTAATGTCTTCCTCGACTACTGCCACTACGGCGACCCTATCTGCGCCGTGGGCAGCCAACCAGCGGACGTGATGGCCCACCTAGACTACTTTTTAGAGCACAACGAAGAAGTAACGAAATGGGTCGTTGGCAAAGCCAAGGGTAAAGCGGTGAGTGTCTCCAGCCAGCCAACTGCTTCCAAGAGCCTCACTCCCGCTAAGGCCACGGCTGGAGCGGCGACACCCGTCAGTACTGGAGCTCTGGCAACAGGAAGCTCGGTGGCTGAATCATCGCAGACCAGCAGCGCCAGCAATAGTGGCAGCACAGGTGCGGGCGTCGTCCTTTCAGCGGGCGACCACGTCGCTTCTGTCATGATCGTGTTTGGCACGACCTTGTTCTCAGCCGCTTTTTTGTAGATCAAGTGGGTCCATAATATTGTTCATAAGCGATGCATCAACATATCTCCTTACGGTCCAGCATCACGCACGTCCGGCTCCACATAAGATCTTGCTATAGACAAACCTGATCTATCTGAACCAAGGTAGCAGATCCGATCGAACTCCAGCTCCTGGACTCGCTACGAACGTCATTTACGGTCTGATGGATTTAATAAGACGGCCTCCACTACAACTCCTGCATCAAGGTTCAGAAGGTCGTATGGTCGATACGAGACATTGGAACAAACGACACGAATGTAAGGCGGCACGTATGTGTGGTATACTACAATTAATTCGTAATTACTAAATCATCATCTCGTGCTACTTTTCTGTCCTATACCACGCTCCGACAATGGCAGAGCTCCAGAGCTCTAGCACGAATACCAACGCGTGGCCAAGCACAGATATATGCGAATGGTGCGAAGCCGTACTTACAAGAGACCGATCGTCCTCTGCTTCATCTTCCTAACATCGACGTTCTGCCACAGTGCAATACTGACGAGGAGAGTAGCGTAAACGCAGGTGCCACCAATAAGCATGTAGCGTTGAGTCTGGGCATAGGAAAGGTTGATGCCGTCGCGCTCGGGAGAGCCCCATGCGTAGCTGGATTGAACTGTCAAGTCACCATAGATGGTCAGAACATCATTCGCGGCGCTTGTGCCCGCTAGGTTGGTTGCTAGGCGCACAGGGAAAACACCAGTCCAGATAGCGCCAGCGATGGTGGAACCGATGGCACTTCCGATGGAGACTATCATGGCCTCGACGGCGAGCAGAGCAGGGAAGTCTTGCTGCTTGGATACAGCCATGAGAGTTGTCTGCTCAGCAACGACAAGGATACCGCCTCCGAAAGCGATGAAAACTTGGCACATAACGATGTAGCCGATGTTGACGTTGGGCTGACGGAACTTGATCATGAGACCACAGCCAAGGATGGTTAGAGGTGCGCCGAGGAAGAGAGAGTACATCTTGAGCTTGCCGTACTTCCTGAGCATCAGACCGAAGATGATGGACATTGTGCAGCTCCCCATGGTATAGGTGTTGGTGATGTAGGTGGCGTAGACAACAGGCTGGTTGAAAAGAACGATCAACAGGGAGTAGAAGTAAGAGTCCCAAATGTACCAAGCAATGTAGAGCGACGCGGCCATGGTGTAGGTGAAGATGACAGTGCGGTTTTTGAGCAAGTGCCAAGGGATAAAGGTAACAGGCGCAAGATATTTCTCCCACAGACCGAAGCAAATGCACAGGAGGAAACCGATGACGAGGAAACAGAGAATCATGGGCGACCTCCACTCATCCTTTTGGTATGTGTAAAGGTTGAAGCTGAGCAGGAAGAGCGCGAGACCGAGAGCAAGGATGAGAATGCCAATGACGTCAAACTCCTTGAGGTAATACGTGACGGTCTGAGCAAACGAGCCGCGACTAGGGTTTGGTGTGATCAAGCCCTGTTTCCTAGCCTTGTTCTGGTTGACGTAGAACATGGTGATGAGCGGCGCGCACACGAAGGGGGCGATGATGGCAAAGATTCCAAATCCCCACTTGAATCCAATACCGCCAGGCGCGACCATATGATTGACAGCGAATCCATACACCCAGGTAGTGATGAGCCAGGGCGAGGAGGCATAGCCGATGAAAAGGGCTCGGTTCTTCAGTTTGGAGGTATCCGCAATGAAGACGGTCATGGAGAAATCGATGCTGTTGTAGCCCATGTAATAAAAGGTGTAGGCGGCGCAGTATGTTTGGACGTTCTTGCATGCAGCCATCATGATGAGGCCCATCATGTAGCAGATGACACCGATGACGAGCGCAGTCGGGCGTCCCCAGATGTTCATGATTTTTGCGTACGGCAGCTTCCAGAGACCGGCAACAAGCGATGAGATGACACCAGTCAGAGCAGTGAGCGAATGTTGCGAGAAGGAACTGGTGACATAGGGCGTGAGGGTACCGACACAACCAGAGAAGAAGGACATCATGAACTGGATGAGCCACATGCTGTACAGTGTTAGCTTTGCACCGTGCAAGATCGATGCTGACCATGGGAATCTCACAAGATGTAGGCCGTGATCAGATTCTTCCTAGTCCAGACGAAAGTGACAGCCTGGATGGCCTGAACACCCTGCTCGGCAGTGGTGTCGACCTTGTTCAACTCTTCGTCGGAAGCATTTGACATGGAGGTTGGGGTCCTGGGTGTGCCAATCTTCTCGTCAGCACGACGAGAGACATCCATGCTGGCATGACCGTCGACTGCAGCAGGAACATCGGCAATGTCCTTTTCGTTGGCAGCTTGGTTGTTGGCAATGTTGCCGCCAACCAAAGCACTGGTCGTCAGTCCCTTGAAAGAGAAGCCCATGTCGAAGCTCGGTGTGCGTGCAGGCACAAGGACGACAAGAAGGATGTGAGAAGGAAGAGATTGATAAGATCAAGAGAGCGATTGCATGCGTCCTTTAAAGCATGCTGGGACCAGATCTGCAGCTCCACCTGCAGCGGTCGGTCGGCTTGCCCTGTAGAAGTGGATAATGTCTCTCACACGGCGCGCTCTAGTGTCCAGGGCCGCGCGTGAGAATCCGGCACTGCCTTTGGAGTTTGCATGGTTGACGAGGCCGCGAACCCAGCAAGTGGCAGACCAAGCGAAGCTTCTTTTCTGCGTATGGGCAAACCCCCGGCAATAAGCTCACCGAAGCTCGGCCCAGATGCTGGGAAAAATCTTATCTCGATAATCAGCCGGCATCAGCGGCGCTGGCCGACCAATCGACGCAGCCGCTTGCGTGGCCGTGAGTTATCAGATGAAAACTTTTCGATCGAATCCATTATCTGATGGAAACCTCGGGCCCCACGATGGACTGACTGACTGGGCCTCTCGTCATGCATGTGTCAAACTGCGCAGGTGTGCGTCTCGTCGTCCTACGGCAGCGACATGAACCTCTGCAAGACTCCACGGAGACTCCGGTCATGTCGAATCCTTCGTTACATACGATGGAGCGTCTTGGTATTGCTTGAAGAATTTGCTTGTTCCCCACGTAATGCCGCCACATTCTCTGGGCGTGCTGGGCAGCGGATGGGGGTCGCGCGGCCATGGCGGCGTCTTACCTCGACACACAGCCAATACGAGGCCTGGCAGCTCTCAAATTTCAGGGTCCCGCGCACCACACGCTCGTGTGGCTTGATGGCGCGTGACGGCAGCCGGCCCTTTGGTACCAATTTCAATGTCGGACTCGTCTGCATATACCAACATCTCCACAGTTATTACGCGCCTGATGCGACTAACAACCCGAATCACTGTCACAAAGTCGCATGCCATCAGCCCAGAAGCCTCCCAGATTGGCGCTGTAACCTTGTGCCCAACACCTACCGAAGTGGGCGAGTGCAGAAACCGAAACTATTCTTCGCAGACTTGCCGTACGTTTGGACTCTGCACGAACAATACAAACACGTGCAGAGCTTTACGCTGACACCTCAGAGCACGCCACGAGAGTGGTTACGAGCCCTGCTGCTGAGGTGGAATTGCGTGGATGTACGAATGCTAGTACAAGGCCCAGCCATTTCGGTCGTGACTCCCGTCAATTTCGTTATGAAGCTCCGTGTGTCCAACGACTTTGACTTATTCGTACCATTACTGTGTACATGATTGTTGACCGAGTGAGTTGGATAGACTTATGCTCCTTCCTACAGTCTCAACGAATACAACCTAAACGAGACCAAGCGACAAGGCGTCCCAACGCTACCTCATGATTAAAAGCTTGATCGATCCCAGAACAGCGGGAACCAGTTCCAAGCACCGCCCAGACATATCTTGGGAAGGCCTGTTCAGCTGCAGATGCGAACTGGTGGCGACGGCGATCGCACAGTGGAGTAGTGGGGTCTGCAAAAGTGATCTTTGGGGTCTTGCTGTTCCTTTCGTTGACATGCTCGTTGTTAGTCGCAGCAGCCGTCGACGAAGAAGCGCCGAGTCTTGAGAACACCACGTTCTGGTCATCTTCGCAATCTCAACACAGATGCAAAGGTCTGATGATGCCTTCTTGGGCCTGCTTCTTCATCGCATCAAGGTGATTGTTGATACCTGGTATGTCACATATCCGCCTCCGGATTGCGCTAGTATCAGTCAGGCCTCCACATGAGGCTCCGCCATCGATAATCGAGGACCTGACGTCTGCAATCAAGCTCGAACGTACCCACTCTGCTTGCGAGCCAGACTTAATTGCTTTCCTTTGACCCTTCTCTGCTCGACTTTCTGGTTACCAACTCTGGTCGGTGACATCTGGCGTGCCGGTAATCTGCGAGGCATGATGCTTCAGGCCGCAACGACAGCTATGTGACACACGGTCTTGCAGTCGTAAAGTGACTTTTCAGCAGGTTGGCGGCATGGCTGTGGACTTCCGATGACCCAAGTCTCAGCCGCCCTCAGCTGGAGGTGTGAGGTGGAATGGCTCGGCTATATGGTCGGCCGTGTTCAAAGGTGTTGATGTGGGCTGATAGGCGGCAGGCTGGCCTTTCCAGGCTTTCACTGGCTCTGCACGACTAAGTTGGGCTGCAAATCACGCAGAAGGCGACGTACAAATGATCTGTTAAACAGCTGATGGGTGGAAAGGAAAGAGCAATACTAGAAGTGGTGCACGTCAACGCCGGTCGCCCCACAATTCACGCTTGGTAAGCAGTCGTCTTTTGCCCCACTGATTACCGAACGGGGACGACACGACATTGAGTCCCATGAACAAGCTGTCACTCCGTCACACGGCTTCTACAGTATTCTTGTAGGCAATAGCACAGCCCTGCAAACATGACCGAGCTACTTGATCTTTGCTACGATGTTTTGATACGAATTCTCGAAGAGGTCGACCCGCCTGATCTTGCAGCATGCGCCCAAACGTCGGTGGGGTTCAAGGAGTTTATTAACAAGAACACACGGTTGTACAAAGCACACTACTTGAAGACCTTTGTATGATTGCGACTACGAAAGCATTCCATCATGTCTCTGATAGTCCTTTAGGATGATCCCCGCCAACAATCCGCTGATCCGGAACCTGATTGGGTATCTGAGCTTCAGAACGCCATCAGGTGCCGAAAGATACTCGAGTCAGCTAACAATGATCTTAAGGTAGGAATCATAGTCTACATGTTAGGCGACGCGTGCTGATGATAAGGCAGAGCGAGGAGTTTGACTTTGTGACCACGGCGACCCTTTCACTGGTCGCCACTGCCTCCACTGACGAGCTCGGTGTGTCCCATAATCAGCAGTTATTGGCTGAGCTTTTTGATTCAATCACACAGAACCGCGATGCCTTTATGTGTCGCTCATCCCTATACTCACGCGCGGGAACAGACTACCAGAAGCCTGCGGGCAACGAGGAGGGCCGGCAGATGAGCGCCAAGCTACAATGTCTGTTTGGTATCACATCGACGTCTGGAGGGAGACGGTCGCTCTCTACTCATCCATATGCAAGATCGAATGTGTACGACTTGCGAAACTACACTGATAAGACGCAATGGGGTCCCTATCGGGATGACGGAAGTATGAGAGCTGACTGGGAGATGATCGAGAGCCTCATGATAGTCCTGGGATACAGCTCGGGACTTTGCTGTCGCCGCTTCCTTGCCAAGTTTCGGCCACCATGGGCAAATCCCTTTGAGGGCGTTGTCCCAGAACGAGCGAAGATAATGCCGTCCTACCCACCTACACTGCCTATGGAGGTGGACGTTCCTCTGACCCTCAAAGACCCTTACAACGTCTCGGGTGTTTGGTCACGCATTGTCTGCTTCCTTGACTACAACGACCTCTACCATTACAACTTCGATGAGGACGCCTTGCGTTGGCCCTCGGACCAGCCTCGGGAGCCCATCACAATTGATGAGGCGATTCGACACATTATGATGGATATCCGAGTCACCAAAGTCGAGCCGGCAGGCCAGTTCGACAATTCTGCACTACCCATCGTGCACTTCGCCGGCAGATCGCGATCCGTGGAAGCTTCTTGGGATCCCAATGCAAATTCGGGAATTCGAGGATCTGTACGCCTGACGCCTGAGGGCGAGGTGCGATGGCAGACCATCTCAGTGTTTTACGGGTAAGCTCAACAATTACGTCTACCATGAGACGGACTGAATGCTACTGACTTGTGACAGCGGAGAGGAGAGGTGGCGCAGTGATGGCATCCAAGTCGGAGGGCTGCGGTCGCAGCGTGGTGTGATTGGCACATGGTTTGACAAGGACTTTGATCCACACGGGCCAGCAGGACCGACTGCATTCTGGAAGATTTCAGACAGGAATCTTGATGACGATGACGATCAGGATGAGATGGCCTGAAGGTGATGTGCAGGGTTGCGTTGTAGCCGCGTTCAGATGGTGAATTTCAGGAGTTGCGGTGTGTACAACTAGGATGTCGTGTTGCAGGCCAGCTATCATAACATAAATACGCATACGACTTGGACCGTTGTTATTGATCCTTTCCGGTATTGGGCAATTACAGAGTGCTTGCCTGAGGAACCTTGAAAACCGGGCGCCTTCAGAAGTGCGCTAGCGTTCCCAGCAACGCATGACGAACAACAGCCAAACAACAACCATATAACAACCAAACAACGCAACCACGCCTCCCGGTCTTCATGTCCACAGAAACTTGATCACAGGCTGCAACAATCAACAACAAGCCCCTGGCGATGCACGACGGGAGTGCCTGACGCGTCTCAAGTCCAGCCTCGCAACAAAGGTCCAATCAGCGATAGTGTCGTGGCTGGCCAGCCCCCAGTGTCCCAACCACCCCCGCACGCACCCCCGCCAGCCTGCGCTGCGAGAGTATACAAAAGTGATCGCATTCCTGTGGAGCAGGTGTGCTAAGCTTTGTCTATCGCTGAAGTTATTCTCACTACTCTCGACGAACGCATTACGCTACGCTGTTGCTCTTGCTGTAATTGTTCATCGTTGTTATTATCACTACCACCTTGAGCACCTGAACATCAGTGTTCTTCAACAGCACCGCACATTCTACTACGACGCGACGCGCCACTGACCATCGAGAAAACAGAGAAGAAACATGTACGTCTCACAGCCTCCAGTTTCCACCTAACAAAATCCTGACTGCAGAGCAGAAGAAACCACACCCACCACATCCTATCCTCGCCCGTCCGTTGTCCCACATTCACCTCCTCTACCAAACGTCGGCAACGACCTACTCTCCAAGATGAAGCGCAACATTGTCATCTTCCTCATCATCCTGATCCTGTTCATCCTCATCGCGCTCATTGCGTATCTCATCTACTACCTCCAGACACGGATGGCGGTGGGCGGGACAGCAAGCACGGGGAGCGACATGACGTCTGTTGCGTGAGCAGGACAAGGAGATGTGTTTGCAAGACCCTGGTCAAGATTATGGATGGAACGATGGTAGAGAAGAAGGGATTGGGTTTACAGCACCTTTTTTATGATGATGGATATGACGAAGGGAGTGTATATTGGGATGGGTTGCATGGCATTGCATTCTACGGCGTTTGGGATCTGGATTACAACATGGAGAGGGCCCACTGTCAAGGATGGACACGTGCATGACGACAAGAGCGTAGAGGAGAGGATGAATTGGCTTTTCGATACCCGCAACGCTGCCACGTATGGTTGGCTTGTTATCATTAACATCATTATTCAATATTTGAATGGAAAGATTGGACTCGTGCAATGGTATACGTGAATCTTGTTTGAAGTTTCGAGGGACAATCCAAGATGGTGCTCTTGACCTGAAGCCAGACCAGGTGCAATTTCTGTACTCGAAAGAAATGATATAGCAAGACCAGCGACCCAAACGCCACGACCCAAACGTGTCCCAGATGCCTCGCGACCTGGACCTCGGTAGCATGTCGGCGGGTAAACTGTCGAGGCCGGACTTGGCGAGGCACCAAGCCAATGCAAAATCGAGCTCAGATGCGCGGGGAGGACAGCATGTGCAGCACGTGTTGCAACGATACAGGATACGTGCCGCTCAGAAGCGGGCGGGCGGGCTCAGCGTTGGGGTCGACCGAGAGGTGGAAGGACCATGTCCAGAGAGCGTATTCTAGAGAGCCCCGTCCATGGCACCGCCGTTGAGATCGGTTGTGGTGAAGACGAGGTGGCTTTCGTAGTAGACCAGCATCTGAGCGGATTAGTCAGATGGTCAGTGTGTTGGTGAGGGAGGGCTGTGTGGGCGAGGGGGGAACATGATGTACCTTTTGGGGGCATTTTGTGTAAATGTGCTTGAGCGGGTGCTGTGTCTTCTTCTGGTTGTTCCAGACAATGTAGGCGTACTTGGCTTCCTTGCCTGTTTTGGGGTCGATGCTCTGTTCGACCGTGTCGATGTGCGAGACATCGTGCTCCCAGGAGCCTGGGGGCGGACTCCAGGCCTTCTCGACCGACTCGGACTTGGACTGCTTGGACTGCTTGGGGCGCTTGGAGCTCGAGCCGGGCGTGGCCGAGTCGCTCTTGGCCGTGGAGGCGCGCCCCTTTCGCTTTGTGCCCTTGTTCTCGGGGCGGCCGCCAATGTCCTCGTAGTACTCCTTCAGCACGTCGGCAGCCGTTTCCCTGGTGGGGTCAGCGTGTTGGCAGCACTAGGGTCCGCGACAGGGCTTGGCGTACATGTTCTCCTCGGGCTCCCAGGTGCGGTCCTTGGGGTTGTCGTAGCCCTGCCACTTGACGTCAAACTCCAGCACGCCCTTGCTGAAGCGGTGTCCGAGGATCTTTTCCACAACGTATCTGGCGCGCGGTCAGCGCATATCCATGGCGGGCGGGCGACGGTGGGTGCGCCTACTCGTCCTCGCCTGCATCCTCGCCATCCGTGTCGTCCTCGTTGTCTTCTACGGGCGCTTCCACGGGCGCAGCGGGCTGCTTCTTGGACAGCTTGGGCGCCTTGGTCGCAGGGATTTCGCTGTCCGACGACTCGAGGTCGCTCAGAGCGGCTGGGAGCGCGCGTCAGTAGGAGCGCGATGCGGCCGAGGGAGGTGGAGGTGGAGGTGGAGGTGGAGGTGGAGGTGGAGGTGGAGGTGCTCACGAGGCATGGCGGAAGCGGGCGCCGGGAGCAGTGCGCGTCAAGGGTGGGTGTACTGCTAAGAAAAGGGTGCGCGGGCCGTGGAGAGCTCAATTGAGGCAGCCACGACTGCGTGGGGCGTGTTTGGTGTTTGATGTTGGCAGTGGGTATTGCTGCTATTGCTGTTGCTGTTGCTGTTGCTGTTGCTGCGCGCGGCTAGGTCGCGCGTTGCTTGACGCGCTGAGCTTCGCGCCTGCGTCTGCCGCTAGAGCAACCCCGGCCTTGGCAGGGAAAGTTTTGGAAAGCGCAGAGAGCTGTTGATACTCGCGGACCCCACCACCCCTCACTATCACCGCCCACGCGTAGTGTTAGTTTGAGCCTTCCCGTGCACAGGATCTTTGGAGTCTTTGTTGTTCTTGTTGTTTGTTCCATCCAACCGCACACACAGCCAACATGGCGATGAGTAAGTCGCTACCCCCGCTGCCTGCACAACGCTTTGCTCTGGAACAGTCTTGAGCCACTGCACAACTACAACAGCAGACACGCCAATCTGCACTTGCACCTACTGACCACGGCCGTGAACAGATCTCGACATGTCGCAAGGTACGCCGCCGAGCCCTCCGCGCGTCGAATCGACCGACCCCGCCCATGAACAGAGGCAGCCACTGACCACACGACGACAGCCCAGGTGATGAAGGACGAGTCCGGGCGCCCGTTCATCATTGTCCGAGAGTACGTCACACGCAAACGACGCAATGACCCACCAGGGCAGGAGCTGACACGCCCTCAGCCAAGGCAAGAAGAAGAGACAGCACGGCAACGAGGCCGTCAAGTCGCACATTCTGGCCGCCCAGACAGTCGCCAACCTTGTCAAAACATCGCTGGTACGCACCCCCGAGCACGCAGCATGAACACAGCAGCATCGAGCCGCGGTGGGAGAGAGGGCGCTGCAGACAGTACCCACGACGCTGCACGCTGGGTGGCAGACGTTGATGAGACGCTGGTCTGGATGCTCGATGCTGGACGCTGGACGCCGGACGCCGGACGCTGGAAGCAGCATGCAACAGACTGCACCACCTCACAACACACACTGACCGCAGACAGGGACCGCGCGGACTGGACAAGATCCTCATCTCCCCAGACGGCGACATCACCGTGACCAATGACGGCGCCACCATCCTCTCCCAGATGGAAATCTCCAACCACGTCGCAAAGCTGCTCGTCGAGCTGTCCAAGTCGCAGGACGACGAGATTGGTGACGGCACAACGGGCGTCGTCGTCCTGGCCGGCGCACTACTCGGCCAGGCTGCGGACCTTATCGACAAGGGCATTCACCCCATTCGGATAGCCGACGGCTACGACCAGGCCTGCGAGGTGGCCGTGGCTCGCCTCGACGAGATCAGCGACGAGATCCACTTCACAAAAGACAACACCGAGGAGCTCTTCCGTGTCGCCAAGACGAGCTTGGGCAGCAAGATTGTCTCAAAGGCACACGACCAGTTCGCCAACATCGCCGTCGACGCCGTCCTGTCCGTCGCCGACTTTGAGCGCAAGGACGTCGACTTTGAGCTCATCAAGGTCGACGGCAAGGTCGGTGGCTCGCTCGAGGACACACTGCTCGTCAAGGGCGTCATAATAGACAAGGACTTCTCTCACCCCCAGATGCCCTCCGAGGTCAAGGACGCCAAGCTCGCCATCCTCACATGCGCCTTCGAGCCCCCCAAGCCCAAGACCAAGCACAAGCTCGACATCACCTCGGTCGAGGAGTTCAAGAAGCTGCAGAACTACGAGGCCAACAAGTTCACCGAGATGATTGACCAGATCAAGGACACAGGCGCCAACGTCGTCATCTGCCAGTGGGGCTTCGACGACGAGGCCAACCACCTGCTCCTCACAAACAAGCTGCCCGCCGTGCGATGGGTAGGTGGGCCTGAGATTGAGCTCATCGCCATCGCCACCAACGGACGCATCGTGCCCCGCTTCGAGGACCTCAGCGCTGAGAAGCTGGGAAAGGCCGGCATCGTCCGCGAACTCACATTCGGAACAACAAGAGACAAGATGCTCGTCATCGAGGAGTGCGCCAACACCCGGGCCGTCACCGTCTTCGTCCGCGGCAGCAACAAGATGATCATCGACGAGGCCAAGCGCTCCCTGCACGACGCTCTCTGCGTCGTCCGAAACTTGGTACGAGACAACCGCATCGTCTACGGTGGCGGTGCCGCTGAGATTGCTTGCTCGCTGGCCGTCGAAGATGCCGCCGTCAAGAGCCCCGGTCTCGAGCAATACGCCATGCGCGCCTTCGCCGATGCCCTCGACAACGTACCCATGGCCTTGGCCGAGAACTCGGGTCTCAGCCCCATCGAGACACTCGCCAACATCAAGTCACGACAAGCCAAGGAGAAGAACACAAGGTTAGGTGTCGATTGCATGCAAACGGGAAGCAATGGTAAGCATCTTCCACCCTGTACACTGCCGTCTTTACGTCCAACTTGTGGCATGTTGTCGTCAGCCTTCTTGCTACGGTGCGATTCCATGTACATCTCTACAGGCTGTCCTACCCAATGTCAGCCCCAGACCACATGACGACAAGGCGATATTTGGAAAGCGAACACGCGCCGCACCTGATTCACCCCACTTGAAGAACCGGACTGACTTCTGAATCACAGACATGAAGGAGCACTTCGTCATCGACCCCTTGATCTCAAAGAGGCAACAACTGCTGCTCGCCACCCAGCTGTGCAGAATGGTACTAAAGGTATGTTACTTGGTTTCTTACGCGTTTCCATACATGATGACATTTCATCATCCCTTTCCCTTCGTTCTACTCGACAAGTTGCCCTTGCTCTCTCCCTTGCTCTTTGGAGCCCTCGCTTTCGGGGAAGCGGGGAAGCGTCGCCTCGTTCGACGGCACGTTACACGCGACAACCAACGCGCTTTGCGTGGCCAACGTGAGCCGCACGAATGGTCACATGTTTGACAATTGGCCGTGTTTCGAGCTCTGCGTTCCTGACGATCCCTTTAACCGTTTTGCGCCCTTCTCCGGAGTCATGCTGACAACCTGTCCAGATCAACAACGTGATCATTGCTGGCGGCGAAGACGAGGACTACTAAGCTCGTTAACCATGGTACGACTTTCATAGTCGGCTGGTGTTACACGCGAATATATCGCTTCGTAACCGACCGCGACGTCAAGGGCCTTGCAAAGCCCAAGAGCCTCACGTCGAGGCAAGGGTAGGTTGGGGAACGTGGATCAGATATGGCACGATGTGACGATCACTTGCAAGCCTAGCGACACGATACCATCTAGACGAAGGAATGAAAAAAGTAAACAACACAACGAAGTCTTTCACAGTTCCAACTCTGATGTGCGTGACATGCTGGGCATTTTGCCCGGCGAAGGAGGAGGTGCCATCGTCTTGAAGCCAACAACCAAACCATCGCACTTGAGAGTCTGCCGTTGTTATGATCCGTATTGACCTTGTACTCATGGCCATGCAAGTCAGGCGACTACGAAGGAACATTTCTCACTCATGCCCAGATTTTGCTACTCCGGTTGTTTCCACTTTGCACTCAGGAACGTATTCGAACTATTCTTGGAATCCACATGATAGCCATTGCAACCCTTCAAGCATGTGAGAATTGGTGACGAGCAATGTGCATCGTAATGGATTCTCTGTTGCCTCGCGGCATAGTAACGAATTCGACATCAGCATCAACGTAAGTTCAGACAGAGTGCAAGGGAGGGCAGAGGTTGCAGAAGGAAGGAATTGTGAGCTTTAGACCGAGGATCGTGCCGTGACTGGATACCGAGCATGTGCAAAGCATGTGAAGAAGTCATCGGTCGATCCTGTGGATGGCTGAGCCATGTCTGTCTCGTCGACATGTGCGTACACACTGGTCTTGATCTTGCGGTCTCACGTGTATCGCTGTGATGGTGGGGTGGGGAGAGCAGCTTCCTGCGCGTCGTAAAGTATTGGGTTCGATCGAGAGTTTTCGTTGAAGGAGTCATGTTGGAGAAGCTTTAGCAGCATGGAATGGAAGCATGGTGCGAGAGTTGATCTCTATCGTTGTGAGTTAGGTAAAGCAACGACGTTGAGCAGAAGCACGCGCCTTTCGGCTCAACATGTTTCTCCGACTGTATATTCAGAGCGGTTGATGCATGCAAATAAGAGCCCTTGAAACTGTGCCATTGAGTGTGGCAATTGTAATTTTTTGCAAGATCTCATACACGATCCATCGATTCTATATCAAACAGCGCATACGCATCTACAAGCAGCACCTAGGATACTGGAAATTTATGGGTGTGCCCCCCAGCAGCCAGACACACACGTTACCATACAAGTACGCGTTCCAGAAACGGAGAGCAGTTTGAGATACCCTGGATGCGAGACAGCGACTCGGACACGAGAATGAATGAAGCGACTGAGAATAGCAATGTCGAAGTCATAGACTCGATGTCCACGGTGACACGAATTCGAGGCTGACACGCAATCTCAGAGTCATGGACTTGTTGACCAGTGCCACAAGCTCGAGGCTGACATGGGTCGACCCCAACGCATCTCACTCTCAGCATCGTCGCAGGCGTGCGGTAGAGCTGACAGGCGTCCGCTTCGCTCCGGCCCTCACCGTTCACCCGGCTGATATCAGCTCGCATCTGAGCCAGGCGCGACGCGATCCAACGGCTACCTAGCTAACTGGCTCGGCTCTATTTGCACATGAACCCCCCATCTGTCCCATTAAAGAAAGTGTGCATCTCATCTCGTGCACACACGTGAAAGTCTGGGGTAAACAACCCGCGGTTTGTAACGTCAACAGCCCCCACCCCTGCTGCATACAAGGACCCTTGGGGGAGCGCTCGAGAAGACGTTTGGCCTCGGCGCTCAAGCTGCTCTGAGACATTCTACGTGGCTTCCTCATCAGCCGTCCAGCGAATATCGATGGGGCCGTTGCACCGAGCCGCCAGCCCGCCCTCCTCATTACCACCATCAGCACCACCACCAGGTGATACAAGCGGTGTGCATGATCGCCCGAAAGCATCCATTTTCTCGTCACGCTCGTGCTCACGCCTGGTAGCGCCTGCCGGTATTTACCAGCCGCGTGGGAGTTTGGGGGTCCGAGAGGAAGGTGCGTGTCCAACGTGGCTTACTAGGGTCGTATAATCATCCTAAACGGGGAGACACCGCTCCGAGATCCTTCCTGATAGGACTCGGGCCGGTAACGTTGGTTTGTGTGTTTGCGGTCCGAGATGGTAGGCTTTGGTTTGCGGTCAAGGTGTTTGCGGGTCGTGAGTCGAAAGAAAGTTTAGAGGTGCTAGCGAGCCCTGAGTATAGTGAGGCCTTGTTATGACATCGCCAGCTCGAAATGAGGCCTTCATGGCGGTGAGGCCTGAGGGCGAATGGCGGTTCCGTGTTGAATGGGTCGAAGCAGTGGTTGATGCTCGAGCATGCATAGGTAGATAGCGTGTTGATCGTTCAGCGGCGACTGCACTACCTCGCAGCTTCGAGGTTACAACGAGGTGTAAGACCTAGAACCTGCAATCAGCTTGGAAGGAAAGTCAGCATCACACTGCGTAATGTCATCTGTGCCGGAACAGATTTTATAGCTGCTTGCATCTTGTCCACCTGCTGGCACCGAATCTCACCAAAGACTGCATCTTTGAAAGCACTCGAGTTGTACACAGACAGCAGATGACAGATAAAGTCAGCGCGCAGTGCCGTAGCACCGCAGGGCCCAGGACCATGTCGGATCCTACCATGCAGTCCCGAGCTAGAACGATCATCTTACAACTCTCACCTCATGTCCTGCTGCACATTTACAAAACAGTCTGCGGGACGGACACATCTTGTCACACCACCGTCGAGGCCCAAGAAGAATGAGGCTCGACGCGGGGAGCGGAGCGCCAAAAAGGGAAGCCATCCGCCCATCACGCACGCTTCTAGAACCCTCCCACAATAAGCCGGGGCTTTTGGCAGAGAAACCTGACAGTATCATGTCGCGGCGCTTGGCGGTCCATGGGGCACGAATGGCAAAAAGCTTCATCGTTGGCGGAAGAACTCGCAGTGACCCACAGGGTGGACGGCGAACGGCAAAACACCGCTTGAACGACGGTACTTCCGGCGGGGTACCGCGTAGGACAGTTGATGTGATGGGGGATGCGCATGCAGGTAGAACAAACCAGATACGTTACCGTTGTACTTTGTGCAGTCTCGAATGTGCAGATGCGGCGTTTGAGTAGGTACTACGGGAAGGGAAGTAGGGAAGCCAGCCAGCCATTGCTGATGCGATAAGCACGTGGGGAAAGGCATGCAACCACACCAGCTGCCAGATTGAGGCTTGTCCATGTGAAGTGTCAATCCCACAAACCTCGAACCGTTAGCTTGACGCTCTCGAGAGTGCGTGGATGCATGGATGCGTGGATGCGTGGGTGCGTGGGTGTAGACGGTTTCAACCTTTTGGCACGGCCCGCCCTCCTGTCACTCGTGACACTTTTTTCCTTTTGCCTGAGACGAGGGAATTGGGGGTTGCTGCCCAATGCGATGGCGTGCGTCGTGCTGTGCATCGAGTCATCCGAGGGCGTGGGCGCTGTGCTATTCTCCGCGCAAGTCTCTTGGTCCGCTTGTGACCCAGGCAGCGTCTTTGCGACGTCGGAGACACAGTACCTAGGTACACATGCAGCCCGACTGGTGCGACCAGACATGGGAAGAAAAGGGCAGCGCCCCGTATCGCTCAGTGCACCGACAGACTTGTATCGTTGCAGGACGATCCGACATGATACGATTCCCTCTCCTGTAATTCGCGCAAACCGAATCATGGAGGCGGGCGCTAGTCGCCACCTCCCCCCGTGCGCTAGGATGGGGGTGGGGATCGTGAACACCAAACCACTTGTTCAGGAGGTGGAGGTCCTGTTCGAGCGCGTCCCTTGCGGCGCAAAACCAATTACGGGGGACCGCAACGGCCAACCGAGACCTCGGTCTACTGTGTCGCGAGATGCCGATCAAATGGCTACATTGGTTGCGGTTCGCAAAGGCATGGCCTCTTGTTCGTAGGGGTGAGCACGTTGTGGGCTGTGGTTGGTGGGTGGCAGCATGGGATTCACGGGGCGTGGCGCAACCAAGGCTGCCCTGCATCGTGCCATGCAAGCTGGCTTGCCAAAGCAGAAAGATGGGCACGTCTTGGACTGTTCCGACTCGTTTATTATACCAACTTGTCAAGCTGCCTCCGGTACATGAGATCAGCATTGCAATGAGCAACAACCACCGGCTTTACCTCAGCGGGAAAAGGTGGTCATGAGCCACGCGAGTTGCACGAATTGGGATTAGCCAGCCGCTTGCACCAGGCTGCCGGGCCTTTCACCCCCAGCCAAGTGTCCGGGAATGTGGCACCATCGTGGATGCAATCGTGTACCGCGCTCGTGTCGTCCGGTTGGCGGCATGTTTGTATACAGCAATATATTACTTGTCCAGGCTTGGAGCGTTGGGGTGATGCGGTGGCTTGGTGAATACTCCTGTCTGACGCATTGGCGTGCTAAGTTTGGATCAGGGAGTGTCTCTTCTCTACCGAGCTTTGACGACGCCTTGTTGGCTAAGAGGACAAGTGAACAACGTCCACTTTCCTCATGTGTGACGACCAAGGGGCAAACAGCAAGCGACACAAAGGATACGTCAAGTAACGGCCGAATCCGGGTCGTAGAATGTCGTATATATTGCATTCCTATCGTACCTGTGTGTCACAAAGCTTAGCCAAGAGGGATCGGACCGGGTCTTTAGAATCGAGCATGGCGTACATGGATACTGGGCGACCTGGTTCGTCATGTTTCTACCTCCAGTCTCGACAACGCTGAACAAGGGCCAAGGCAACAGGCATGCCTTGACGATTGGCCCTGGGGTACGCGAAACAAACGCGCGTCATGTTGTGAGTCCGGGGAAGCTGTTACAGCGCCCGGTTTGCATTATTGTCGCGGGTGTGTCTGACGGGAATCCATTGTTGGTAGTCGCACAACCGCTTGCTGCAGATTACGTACTGTAAGCAGACGCACTGGGAACTCGCGGTTCACGTGAGTCGGATCGTCAGCAAGGGGCTCCTGTGATTCTGTCGTTGCTATTTTGCCCTTGACGACCGGTATACCCTTGAGATAGGACTGCCCTTCCGGAGAGACGGGTCAACGAACCGCTGTGCTGTCCGTGGCTTCTGACGAGAGTAACAATGAAAGGTTGTCAAGTCCAACTGGTTCACGTGCGGTCCTTCAAGGCGGCAAAATGTGTACTCGTGATACACCTCAGGCGGCTGATGGGCATGCCGAGGGGCGTGGTGTTCAGGAACGAACCTTTGCTGCGGTAACCATCTACCAGAATCTCCCATTGTTGGTGTGTGGCCCTTTCGTTATAAGGTGCCACGCAATTACCCAGATGAGCCGTGCTGTACAGCTCATGAAACAAGAATCATGCTGCATGTAGCGGGACGGGAGCGTTGCACATGATACTTTGTGCGGCCATTATGATTCGGCAAGACATTCCAGATGACCATAATATTTGCCCTGTAGCCGGTCGACCTCGCATCTTTGCCGTTTCCGCAGTGACTCCAAGGCGGCGTCGAGGGCACTGAAGGCACGTTAGGCGGGGTGCCTCTGACTGCTCCAGCCTCGATGCTTGAAGAGGTAGGGGTGTCCGTGTTGCAAGAGTAGAGCCGTTGTCTCCAGCCGTTGTACGCTCTGGGCGAAGGTCTCGTGCTGAACAGCCTCGGGACGGGTCTGCACGCAACGGTATTCAGAGCACATTGACCGGCAAAAGCTACATGCACCGTGATGATACGTACCTCGTGAGCAGTGGCGAGCGGGCTGCTGGACGGAATCTACCCGATATGAAGGCGTAGCCTGAAGAGAGTTCTCCCAGAACGGCATTTTGAGAAGATCTTGACCGGTAGCGGAAGAAGTCAGATGCCTCGTGATGCCCGCTTTGGTGCGGAGAGACGGGCGGATATGAACAAGCATGGGGAAGTAAGGTTGCCTTGAACCGTTTCCGGTCTGTTCCAAGTTCCGAAAAGCAAGAGTCACATGACGCTGAATGCCATGGAGGCGCGAATCGTGTGCAGGCAACTTCACAGGCAATTTCAATCTCAATTTCAGCGCATCATCAGCACACCTTGAGGGTTGCTGGGCAAAGCGCATCGACGTCGGAGGGCTAGAGGCAAGCAGGGGGGCGATCCGCGAAGCAACGAGAGGCAGAAGCAACGTTGTGGGCTCAATTCCGCAACAAGGCGAAAAGGAAGTGATCACATGCTGGAGATGCAGATTGAATACGGCTGAGTAGGGCGTATTGTAAGATTGCAGCATAGTTTACCGTGGGCCGTGCAGTTAGCGCCGTTGGTTGCGCCAGCCAGCGCAGGCGTGAGTCAAGACAGCGTGCAAAGAGGCCAGGGGCGAAGTGGTTGCTGCGTGCCTACTAGTACATGGCAGAGACAGCGTGTCTGACGAGTCGAGCTGGTGCAGAGCGTCGCCATGGTGAACAGGTGGGAGGAGCAGTGGACGGTCTACCTACTCGGGCGTTGCGTGGGCTGGTTGTGCGCGGGCGCGGTGCACACTGCAGGGCCTCGGCGGAGCAGCGAGTCAGCCTCTTTTGCCGGGGATTCTGGAAGAAGAACCTTGCGTGCACAGTCCAGGTAGCAAGGTAGCAAGGTAGCAATCATGTGCCATGCGCGCGAGAGAGCGCCATCGTGGGGGGAGCAGGCCCAGCTGCCACGCGTGGGCGCCGATGCTTTCGGCCAGAGCGTATTGGACATAGTGGCACAGCGAACGCTGAAGGCGTCTTGGGGGCGCTCATGGGATCTCTGCGCAACGCTGCAAGAATGAGACGCGCTGGCCTGGAGCGTCACGGCCACTGGCAGCACATGGCAGGGTGGCAGGGTGGCAGGACACGCCAGCCGGCAGCGTCGCAGCTTTGCACGGTCAATAGCGGTAGACGGTGGTGGACTGCTGGCAAAAGAATGGTAGGCCGTGGGTAGGCCGTGGGTAGGCCGTCCGTAGTCAGTAGCCAGTACCGTAGTCAGTTCCGTAGTCAGTAGGCCAGGACGTGCAATGCCGGGGAGTCTCCGGAAGGGCTTGCGAGGGGCCTGTTTAGGGCGAGGATGAAGTGCAGGGGGGGTGTGGCCAGGTGTGGGCGTCCAGGTCGCTCCTTCCGTGTTGGCGGTCACTCCTGCCCATCCCTGTCCGCGCAGCTTTCGCACTGGCCCGGCCTTTATACATAGAGATCCACTCCCACCTCGGCGGTCCTGTGCTTCCCTCATAGACACGCATACTGTCGACCCTGCCCGCATACACCACCACCACCACCACCACCACCACCACTCAGCCATACCAGAGTCAAGAACAGCAATCCATTCACTCCACTCCGGCCTCAACACACACACACACACACAC
>SAUA01000197.1:0-42361 GCA_004335185.1 Phoma sp. RAV-16-625 | reverse complement strand
CCCCCCCCCCCCCCCCCTTGTCAACGCACGGGGCAGTCAGGGGTAATCAGCCCGGGTTTTTATAACGTGTTCTCTTTCTGCTTTCTCTCTTCTATCCTCCTCTTCTCTACCTACCCTATCTACTCTATCTACTCTGTCTACTCTGTCTACTTCTATTATGCTAGTCTTTGATCTTGCAACTCGTGCTCTAATTATAGCCTATATAGCTGATAGAGAGACAAATTCAGAGATAACTTAATTAACTAGTGTTAAGAAGCGTATAATTAACTTAATCTACGCATAAGCAATTAAGAGAGGCTTTAATTCTACTGTTAGGCCTGTTTAATTAGAAAACAAGCATGTTAAAGATACACAACAATCTAGAAGGTATTTAAAACAGTAAGAGGCCTTTAAGAAGGTTATAAACCTTATAAGATAGAATTATTATAGCAGAGAGAAGACTTATGCTAATATTACTAGCAATCTTAGTTAAGATAGCCTAGACATCTTAGCCTCTACAGTGTAGAGAGTACTTAGAAAAGTAGGCTATAAAAAGACAAAGCTAATAAGAAAACCTAGGTTAACAAAATAGATAAGAAAGAAGAGACTAGCGTAGTGTCTTAAGTATAAAGATTAGACTATTAAGAATTAGAAGAATGTTATCTAGACTAATAAGACTGCTATAGTACTTCTTTATTAACGTAGGGGGTATAGAGTCTAGAGAAAGATAGATAAGGCTATAGTTAAAAGCTGTATTTAGAAAAAGTAGAAAGGCTACTCTAAGTTTATATTCTAGAGTTGCTTTATATATAAGAAGAAAGGTTCTTGTTACTACTAGATACCTAAGACAAAGCAAGAGAAGAAAGAGACTATAAGAGAGACTAATAAGTTAAACTAAGAGATAGAGCCTTTAATAAAGAAGAAGTAGAAGCTTAAGATAGGTATAGTAAGGCTTAGTCTATGTACAAAGCCTTGCTAGAAACCTTAATAGAGATAGAATTAAAAGAATAGCAAGCTATTATAAGGTAAAGGCTTAGGTATAGACTAGTAGCGCTACTAGTCTATTATTATGCGGCTAAAGCTGATTCCTTTTGCAAAGAAGTGTATAAAAGAGAGGCCTAGTACTCTAGTTTAAGAGAACAAAGTACCTGCTTATAATTACTATATACAATGTATAGTATATAGCTAAGAGCACATAGTGTAGAGAAGTATTGTGCAAATACATCTCTAGCACGTGTGGTTCGATACCAGGTTAGAGGAACAGAATGAATTGAAGTTGTCTATTAGTGTGTTGTTCTTGGTTCCTTGGTTTTTTTCTCTCTAATCACTCTCTACTAACCTCTAGTACAGTACCTGTAGATCACATAACTAGCTTCCAACTGCCACTCGGATCTCAACACCACGTTTCTCTACCACAATAGCACAGCTTCTTTAGTGTGGTAACTCACTAGATCTAAATGCTATTAAGCCTTATTAGTTCTGGATAAAGAGACATACAACAAGGAAAGGAGCACGTAAGAGTAGAGCTTAGTCTATTTAGGTATAGAAACAGTGTTAGAATAAACTACCTTAAGAAAAGATTTAGAGTTAGAATAAACGTATTCTAGTTTATATTTAAAAGATTATTAAGTTAGAAGGAGGAAATGAGTACAAAGAGGGCAGAGATGTACGTAGGACTGATTGAGATAAATTGAATCGGGCTGATTACCCCTGACTGCCCCGTGCGTTGACAAGGGGGGGGAAAGACTTTTGAAATGCTTCTCCGTAGTCTGCTCAAGGGTCTTGCGCTCCTGAGCTGTGAGGCCGAGAGTGGGTGCGAGCAGACTACCGCTGTAGCACGCGACTCTGCTGTCGTCTTGAGGTAGCTTATCCTTGTCGTCAATGCCTACAGCGATGCAGTGTATCTTTCTTACATTCGGAGACTGTAGCAGGGATCCAAGAGGTGTCCGCCCAAGAAACTGGTTGCACCATCCAGGAGGATTTCAGTGCCGCCGGTGGCATCAGTCGCGTCTTGGACCGATTGTGCTTCTGACATTTGATGCACTCGAACCTACAGCCAGTCCGGTAATGAAGTCTCCACGTCCCAGTCGATTGCAGTGTCGTTCTGCAAGATGGAGTTGTTGCCGGCACGTTGATCAAAGATGCAACGGGTCATGGCCTTTGAAGTGATATTCTCTTACGACTGTCTCGTAGTAACATGCAATTCAGTGGTTTCTGTGATTGCCTTCTGGAGCATCATGAGAAGTAGCGAGTTGCCGCCGCACAGGAAGAAGTTAGACGAAGGACCGAGACGTGTCGCCAAAAGCGGGAAGCACGCGCTCCCACATCAGCAACTAACTTGTGAGGGTCGCGAGCCGCTACCTCAAGAAGATTGAGGTAGGTAAGGAGGATTGCGCGACATGCGTCCTGGCCGTACAAATCAATTAGGCACCACATTTGTACCAAGCAACCAGTCTGGGTCTCAATGAAGCCCAAGCTGATATCATAGGGGTTTTCGGCTTCCTTGGCTTCCTTGGTCGAGAGCTGCATACGGCAATCGTCGCCTAGCAGTAGGCTCCATACTTCCATTTCTTTCACACCCGAGCGATAGTTGATGGCGGTCTGGAATAGCGGGTTGGTGCCCGACGCCCGAGGCGCTCGTGTCTGGTCAAGTATACGACCAAAAAGTACCGTGCCGTGGAAAAAGACTTCAATAGCTTTACGCGCCGCCCCGTTCGCGACTTCTGCAAATGTGGCCGTCGTGGACATGTTGGAGCGTAGGGGCAGAAGGTTGACAAAGCAGCCTACCGTGTCCCTTTTGGGACACGACACAGACCCTCAGCGTTCGTCAGACGGGCTAGTAGGACCCAGAAAAGTGCAAGGTATAGATAGAAAAGACTGATGCGCAGCCGTTGGCAGAGATCCTTGCACGCTCCCGGTTGCGCCGGATTGAGCTCGAAATCCACGTGATGGCTGCGGCTGCCTTTTTTCCTTTGTTGATTGATATTCGATTGATCTAGCCCGCGGGCCATGAGAAGTCAGGGAAGATTGTCGGGCAGAGTGTCGAACTCCGCACGCCAAAAAGCCATGTCACTGTCAAGTAAGCCTGTATTCTTTTCGGCCAGTTGGGGTAGTGCATAATTGACATAAGAGAGCTGTTCGAGGGTGTCAGTTGGCTGCAGGCGGTATGCCCTGTCCAGGTCACGGAGGAATAGAGCCAGGCTCCAACCACCCATGAGGATATGACGATACCCAATGATAAGGACGTTCTCTGTCGCGGATCGGCCCAGTATGGCAACAGCCGTAGCCCGTCCTTACTTCAAGTCCCATACGTGACTTTTGAATCGCGACAGGGTGTTCTGAAGAATGATGCCAGAATCTTCGAGACCGGCATGCTCGTCAGCGCTCCCTATTGTAAGCTCCAATGCCGATGTCGCTAGAATATCCTACATTGGATGGCCGTCTTCTAGTCGGGCGTAGAAGCAAGTGCGCAGGCACTCATGGTAGTTAACGACTTGTTGCAGCGCACGTCGCAGCCAAGCTGTCCCAATTGATCTTGCACACAGTAATAAAAGGCAGTGTTGTACGCTGCCGGATCATCGAGGTGGTTAGAGGCAAACCAGATTCGAGACTGTGCGGCGGACATTGGCTGCTCGCGAATGATGGAGGGTGGCGTGGAAGATTCTGTGTCTGTGCGCTTCTTGTCAGCGGACTGGACTATAGTAGAGGAGACATCAGGCTCTGGTGTCCCGAATGATGATATCGGCGCAGCCATCGACAACTGTGTCCTGGACCCAGGTGTTGTTGGATCCGTGGATGGAGTGCTGAGTCTAGATACTGGCGTGACTGACAGCATGTTGGACAAAGCATTGCCGCTGAGACTGCTAGCATCTACCACGAGACCATTAGCCATGGAAGGTCGCCGTACAGGAACAGGAGAGAGATTTCAGGGGGGTAGGAGCAAGGATAGCAGGAGTGAGAGAAGGGATGCGAATCGTAGTGGCAGGAGCAGGAACTGGCGCGGCGAGAATAGGTGCAGGAACTGGCTGGGCAGGCCGCTTGATCTCCTTAGCCTCCCCGATCTTCTCCCTCTTGACCTCCCTACTCCTCCGCTCAGCCAACCACTTCCCAGCCACCATCACACAAATCTGCAGCACCGTATCACCGCCCAGAATACTGACCACACCAACATCAGCATCGAGGTCTTTGAGGAACCACGTCCGAATCTCCATAGCAACGAGCGAGTCAATACCGAGGTCGATGATAGGTCTCTCGAGATCCATTCGCACGGTGTCAGCCGGCAACTGCACCATCGTCTCGAGCTTGGTAGCGAACGCCTGCGCTGCGATGGCTATGGCTGCTTCCTCCGTGTCGGCTTTGTCAACTTGCTCGCGTACGTTGCTGGCGGAAACACCTGAGACCTGTTGAGACGAGTTGGAAAGGACGCTATAGAGGGACAGAGACAGCAGGCGTGGGTCTTGGACCCATATGGCCTTGTTCTCTTGGTTGAATTACATGGGCCCGGTCGGTGGCTCGAGGCCCATGGTGATGTCGTGGATGCCGACATTGTAGAAAGCCTCGGAATTAAGTTGTGGCGTGCTTGCGCGAATCCGCTCAGCAAAGGCATCTTGTACGTCAGTCTCGGAGAGGGGTATAAAGCGTATGCTGCGGAAGTGCTCTTCTAGTAGGTGATATCTGTCAGCGGGTCACGTAGCAGAGCCGACTTGAACTTGTTAGTAGAAGGGTGAACGTGTGCAATAGACAAAGACTGAAAGGCGACGTCCAGAATGGCAGGATGCAGAATGTAGTGTGAATGAGAGCTTGACATGGGCGAGTCGAAGGGCCAGATAGCTGTGGCAGCGGCGTAGCCAAGGCAGCGCCGCGTGTGAGTGATGGCATCGAAGGCACCTGTGTAGTCGAGGCCAATCGCACGGAACATGTCATACACGGGCTCGCGTACAACGTCAACGACATGGTGAGGCAGTGGGGGCCATTGCGGCAGAAGGGATGCGCCGTTGTCGTCGTCGGCAGCGCGACCGAAGCGTATCGTCAATGTGCCGCTGCAGGTCTGTAGCATGGTACCCGTCGGCTCGTTCTGGCACACATAATAGGCAAAGCGGGCGCGCAGGGCGGGACGGCCCGCTGCATTGGGGGTACCCGTGGAACGGGTGTAGGTATCGGCAGAAAGCACGTTAACGGTGAACAGGCTCTCTACACCGTCCTTGGTATCAGGCACGACGATCGGACGGAGCAGATCCAAGTCCTCAACCGCGATCTGACGTACCGGCAGACCTGGTGCCGTGATTGCAGCCAGGGCCTGGGCTGCCTCGGCGGCGATAGAGACGTAGGCGGCGCCTGGCAGCAGCACCTGTCCCGGCACATTGTGGCCACGCAACCACGGGATCTCGTCCAGACGCACGACGATGCGCCACCGCAGCTCGCGCTCATTGTCGTCTACGACGCGTCTGCCAAGCAGCTCGTGGCCGCTGTGAGGGCTGGTGCGGTAGCCCGCCGACGTGCGAGACTCACGCCAGTAGGTAGACCTTGTCGTGGTCCCACGAGGAGCGTGGCAACCTCGCGAGGACGGGCGAGAGTGTTGGAGGGGGGCAAGAACCGAAAATGGTGCGGTAGCCGGCAAAGTCGACGTGCGTCAGTCCCAGCTGCGACCAGACGAGGCCTACGGCAGTTTTGAACGTGGCGACATCGCTGGTGATGCGCTGCAGAAGAGAGGCGTAAGGGGGAGCAGCACCATAGGCAGCCTTGAGCGTCTGCTCGGTGGGACCCTTGAGCGCAGCGTGGGGCCCTATCTCAAGCGCCAGATCCCACGGCCCTCCGTGCCAGATGGACGACTCGATGACCTGCCTGGGAGAACTTGACCGTCTGCAGCATGTTGGCAATTCAGTAGGGGCCCTTGAGCGAGTCCAACTCGCCCCCGCGCCCGAGCAGCTGCGTGTCGCCGCGCACACTCGAGTTCCACACGCATCCGACTCTTGGCTCTGAGACGTCGATGGCCGCGCACGCCTGCATGTGATGCGAGTGCGACGCCGTATCCACCAGCAGCTGGCGCGCAAACGTCTGCTCTGCATCGAGCTGCTGCTTGGCCTCGACCACGGCGTCGACGTCGCCCGACAACGTGCAGCTCTGCGGGCCGTTGCTGGCCGCCACCACCAAACGTCCCTCGTACGCGGGCTCGCGACAGAAGCGCGTAGCCGCGTCCATGGAGAAGCCCACGGCCAGCATGCAACCTCGCTCTTCCCTCGGCCCGCGACAGAGATGCGCGTGGTGGCCACGATAGTAGGCTACCTGCATAGCCGCCTTTCGCGAGATGATGCCGGCTGCATACGTCGCGGCAATCTCACCAGACGAGTGGTCCACGACGGCATCCAGGTGCACGCCAGCCACCGCGAGCACGTCGACCAGCGCCACCTGCTACGCCGTGCATATAGGCTGTGAAATGGCCGCCTGGCCCACGCGTGACGTCTCCTTCTCCTTGGAGAGCTCCTTCACCAGCGACCACGCAAGCGCATCGGCCGGCAGCAACTCGTCGCGCAACACGGCCTCGCACGCCTCCAGGCTCTGGCGTGACAGCGGACTGGCGTTCAGCAGGCCGATTCCTATGGTCGCCCATTGCGCTCCCTGCCCGGTGAAGATACCCAGCGTACCCGGTCCTTCCTTGGGCTGCACCAGCCGCTCAAAGATTGCCAAAAAGATCTTTGGAATGATTGAAGTTGTCGCGGGAAGTTTGCAGAGCGCTCAGGAAGAGGAGCCCGTACTCGGCCCAAAAGTAATCTTCAAGGCATTCGCCCCGAATGGACCACATGCCAAAGATGTTGACAGCATGATAATGAATGGCGGCTTTGACAACAATTTGGGATGTTCTTGTTGACTTTTTAAAAAGCTAACAGTCAAAAGAGGAACTGATTACGACGCGCAACTTCACGCGCGTGATGGTTCAAAGAATCGACAATGTAAATTTTCCCGAAGTCATACTCTACAAGCTGTCGAACTGTCTGGGGGCCCCACACAGTAAAAAATTGCCTACCAGTGCGCCATTCTTCCTTAGCAGTCAGCCTTGTTACCCCCAGGAAGGACGAAGCAAGCAACCCCTCAATGGTATACTTATCTTGAGCGCACTTGGCGTAGGCGATGTGCATTAGCGCTTACTTTCGAGTGTACAGAATGTAAGCATACATACCTACCGACACGAACGAAGTTCACTAGGTAACGATGTTATATATTTGGAAACGATTAGGTCCATTGATTCTTGCCGTTCTCGTTTCATGAATCTCGTGTACTGAGTGCACGGCTCCACTCTCTGCACAGCGCAAGGGGCAGTCTAATCAAGAATTTAAGTAACCTCAGCACGAGAAAAGTCGAAGCGTTGTAAGCGCCTAAGACCATGACGTAGCTTGGCTCTGTACCCGATCAAATTCTGTAACGTCGCCGATTAAACCTAAGAACGTGAGTTCACTCTCTGTGCTTATTGTTAGCTCCCAATGCCGCCTAGCATCTATTGTTGCAACTTATTGAGCAGGTATGCCTTCTGCAACAACAGATTCCTACTACAAAGCGTTCTTGCCGTGGCATGTCAATTTTGTAGTACAATGCTGATTTATGCTCGATATACTGAAAGCGTTCTGGTAATTGATGCGGCTAGAGTCAACAGTAGCCTACATACGCTGAACTCCATTGATAGACTGAGCTAATCTCTTGCCTATCTAGCAAAATATCTAGGTATTGTTTGAACTGAACTAACTATACTGACAGATATTCACTAAGCATAACTAGGTAGTCAGGCAGAGATGGGATTTTGAAGAGTGTAGCTGTAACACTGAACAATTGAGATTCGAGGACTTCGAATTCGAAGAATGCGGTCATGAACGCACAAACTCGGGTTTCTAAAAATCAACGGAAGGTGTAGTCGTAAATGGAACGTTGCGCAACGTAACGCAGGGTAGTGACCGGAACGATATTACAGTAAGTCTGGGCGCACCATGAGACATTTTCCAAGCCCGATCGCCAGCTCTCTGACAAGCGTTATTGTGATCTTCACTCGAGTTCGCACGTTTGACTAGTATGCTCCAGCACCAGAGAGATCTGGTATGGATTCCTGTCAGCAAGCCCCCCATCACAGGTGTGCCCTCCTTACCGTGACGATTACTACACGCTTCGTCTGATATCACTCAATTCTCGTTCCACAGTAAGCGGGCTCAGTATCTGTACCTGGAAGCAGCGTTTGACCGGAGTGCACAAGAAGGTGAAGCGTAACGACTCTAGTTAGGTGATGTCTGCAAACGATCTGTGATTTGCGCATGTCCGGAACAAGTGAGATGCACAACATCAACGCAACACACTTGCGCCTCAGTGACGTGTCTTTGTCCCTTCGAGTGGAATTATGGGAGCTGAGCGGGGTTGGCAAATGGGTATGTATGACTTCTCCGCTAGTGTGTTCCTGTAGTCCTTACATACATAACCTCTTGTTCTTCCCTGCATTCAAAGTTCCCTAAGAGCTTCAAACTCATCTTCGCGTCTACCTGTTGGCCAACACACTTGGTTCCATCACCCTACTAGCATAGAAATGCGTTACTCTATCATCCTTTCCCTTGCCACCGCGGCCTCTGCTATCGACATCAAGTGGTCCGGAGATCCCCACTGCAAGGATTCGTTCGGCATTCAATGTAACAACATAAATCCTAACAGGTGCTGCTCCGGGCAACAAGCTGAGGGGTGGGCTGGGGTTCAGTTTGCCGCCATTCCTGCCAATTGGGATGTTGTCTCGGATGCATATGCTGCTGAACGCTGCGGTGATTCCCTCGTCAACGAATTTAGGAGCAATGGCAAGACATTTGTGTGTCATGGTGACGGCCGCAATTACAAAAGCGCGGGTTATCACTTTTTTGGCAAAAAGAGGGGAACCAGTGTAGAGGCTCGTGACGCTTCAGACGAAGAATGCGTCAAGCCGGATATGTTGTTCCTGGCCGATACAACAAGATACGCTATCTCCGGACTTCCAGACGATCAAGTTGCAGAATTGGTACGTGAAAATCTACTTGACTGACGGAAACCGCTTGCTGACTCTTCTGGTAGTAAGTAGAATACGCTACGAGCAACCCTAGTACTAAGGTTGATTCGTGTTCTATCTCAAGCGCTAATGATCATGCTTAGCATCACACTCGCCGAGAACGCAACTCATGCTGACCTTCCTGCAATCTACCAAGTGCTCAGGATCGAGTAAGCCTAGCTGGATTATCATTGAAGAACGGTCCGAGCCAGATTTATCCTTTTCGCGATAGGTGTGATAGGATTCGTCGAGGAATGATTCCCCGGGCATTTGAATATTGGCTCCGACAGCATCCGCGAGCTACTCCTCTCTACCTACGATGCTACTATCCCTAGCTGATTTTTGCGGCGTTCCTTTTATTATATCAACCACTTGCCAAAGTCATTCTCTCATCAGCTTAGCGACACTGGAGTCTCGCCTCTTTGTTCCCTTGACTGCTTTCAGTCGTTGCAACAGCTGTTTTGTCAATTACTGTTCAGTCTGCACGTCTTTTCAACCAGACGCAAGCATATAGCGAGCTTATATCAATAGTCGGAACCATGCCGTTGAAGTCAGGCTACCACGCAATATATTGAATAGGGCATTCTAATTCATAGATTATAAATTCTAGCCGTTGACCTCGGAGTGCCACTACAAAGCCATCCTTTTCCTGGTAACATCTTGTTGGTTAGGCCGAAGCGAGGACCTTCCAAATCCTGTAAGGGTATATTTAGTCTAAGTCTCCATTTTCTGTGGCTGTTGGACAAATACAGTTCAGGAACAAACTGAAGCACACCAAATCTGACTACTCTGAAGGTCTTATAGTTCAATGCGGTGCGGATGACTGATTGTAAGCCAAATTTTAGGCCGAAGAGACTATACTGTCAGACTCCATTGGAAACATTTAGGAGATGTAAATTCAGAGTCATCTTCCATCTTCTCCAGATATGACGAAGGGAACACATGTGGTTGACACAGACCAACGCTCTTCTATATTTTACAGGTTGTTGACTGATCACATTTCACCACGACAGAGACTTTGAGCTTATTTCGAGTTGTACTTTTCACAAGAATTGCAGAGACTCTTCTAGATCTGTATCGTCTAAGCGCAATCTGTTTTTCAAATCGCATGGGAACGTGTTTATGTGGTAGTATTATGCAGGTTATAACAAAGAACTGGTGTTTACTGGAACAGGGGGTGGTAGAATACAGCAAAGGAAAGCTTCAGCACTGGACGTTCTAGATGGGGTTTCCTGTAAAAGCCGAGAGCCTACACGAAGGCTTTGTCCAGGTTGCTAGCGAAGTTGTCGGGCCTGAAAGGCACATTTGCGTCTCCAAAGATTGAAGTGCTTGAGAGAGCTTGCTTCTCGGCGTTGGGCATAGCATCCCAATCGTTGATCCAGTAGGTGCGTCCAACCGTGTTGGTGAATTGAAGCGCGTGGTTCCTTGGGAAGCGCACAAAGTATTCTACCAGGACGTTGTTGCCTTGCCTGTTCGGGGTAGTGGTAGGCGTGTAACCACCATGGCCAGATGCAGCGCCGCCTAGAATACGGGGATTTGCGTTCGAAGGGTTGTCCAGCCAAACGACAACGCTTTCCCAATCGTGACGGTGACCGCCAGCAACATTGCCAGCGGCTGGTTGATCTTTCGGCCAGTACCAAGCGTACATGATGGCGAACTTGCCCCTGTGCCAGGCTGCTCTGGCATAGGTTTGACCCTTGTTGGAGTCTCGGCATCCAGCGCTGACATTGCCAGTATCCTGGAGACCACCACTACAGATCAGTGAGTAGGCGCTCGAAGCTCAGGCGAATGTAACTGTAAGCTTACCTGGTGTTTCCAGCATCGTCGGCAGCAGTGTACGGCTGGCAACCGTGAGCGATGTGGAGCAAGGGTTGAAACCTTTGGATAGCTCGTCCAACGGCTCCGCCTTGCAATCGAGTCCGGACCGGATTCAGAGAGTCATGGGGGACTACAGCGCGAGCCTCAAGTTCAGATGGCATGGGAGCCGCCAGGATACCTGTCGACACCGCGAGGGCAGAAACAATCGTTGAAAAACGCATTTTGAAGGGATGGAATGATGACAACAAGAACCGGTCAAGTCAGAGAGTGTGGTGTTTGGCTAAGGACAACTGAGGGATGCTGTAGGATTTGTTCTGCTTGAATTGTGGAACGCCTGGATATCTTTTATATGTCGAATGAATGTCTTTCTTCCATACAGAGTTCGTCACGTAACTCGGAGCGATTCTCCGGCGCATGGTCCCAGTGAGGGGACCTGGGTATATTACATCGAAATATCGCCGTACGAGCTAGCTCCCGAGTTCTCCTTGGCCCACGTAAAGTCGAGATCCCGGCAATATTTGTTTCCTCAACAACATGTGCAATTGCAGAATTTATCTTCTGCCTATTCCCACGGCTCGCCACGATTTAGAAGGTGCAGGTGTCGAAGTATGGCTTTTACCAAGTGTTGTCATCGCAGCGCGACACAAAGATCGCACGTTGTAGTCATGTGCACTAAGCGAAGACGATATCGCAAAGATCTGTAGATTTAAAGACAGCAAATCTCTAGGCGAGCTTTCCCGATAATGGGCAAGCCTGAACTGTAGTCATGGTACCAACCTAGGCTTTCTAGATCTAGTGAAGGTTCTCATTCGTGCTTGGATCACAGTCAATGGTAAGGCTGATGGACGTGCTGTGCGTGATCACGGTGATTGGCCCTGTATAGTCTGTAGTAAAGCCGATGACAGACCTGGCAACATACGTCTTGAGCTGAATTTGGATCTATGATTTAGTCTACTCGCACTCTCAGCCGAATAAAGCTAAGTCGATGCACCGAGGCCAAGCCAACTCGAGACTTAGTTGCAAGTGCACGACCCTAGCCTACTTCTAGTACACGGTCACTTCAAGCACGTGTCCTGGAGGCATTATAGATGCTGGTCCAGGATTGTGGCGGTCGGCGCTAATACTTATTAAGCCCATTGGTGTTCTTTAAGGATAGGTTCAAAGGAGTATACAAGGATGACAGAGCTTGGGACTACGGTGACAGGTAACGGGATTGGTGATGCAACCAGCGGGAAACGCCATTAGTGGTTTTCTAGTGCGAAAGTGCCGCACCATCTTCGTATGTGACATACTACTAGCTTGCCCGGCATACGTCGGCCCTATTCAACAAGGAACCTCGTTTTACCATCATGACCTAGCTACACAATCCCTGTATGCATAACAGAGGTGAGTAACGTAGCTAATCTAGAACTGGGGCCAAGACTCTTTCGTGCACAGACATACAAACTTCCTCTCTGATCAAAGAGACGCTGCTCGTTCTTGAATCGCCTAAGAGCAACTTAGCAGGTAACGGCCCGATCGCTGATGTCAGCTGACAGATTTGGCGCCCGTATTGCACATGTCATGTTGTAGAAGCTCCTCTGGAGCCATGCTGGGTTCGTTCGCTGGCTGATGATTCTCACGACAAGGGACTGTCAACGGCTCAGAGCGTTAATGCAGGCGTGGTAAGGATTTCTCCTGTGCGATTGTTGCTCCTGGCAATTGCCAGATTGAGGGATGTTCTTCCGGATCTGCGTGGACATGGGCCTGAAACCAGGAGAAGTTTCATAAACAACGACGAGCTAGAAGATGCAGTGTTATTGCAAGCAAAAGCCAACGGGGTACTTATCAGCAGGCGAAGTTGGTTTGGAAATGTCATGAAGGCCTTGCCCAATGACATACATTTTCGTTCGACGTTATGTGAATCAGCTGGCTGCTGCGGTTCGTAAAGTCGCGGTAAGCAATAATATCCTGCCGCTTGGTTACGACTCTGAGAAGGCTGAGATCTCGCCGTCGGGTGTCATCAGGAACGGGTGTTCAGACAAATTTAACCAGAACGCTGGATCAAAGTCTTGCAGCCCATTGGTATCCCAAAAGTAGAGCTCGTCGTTGTTGTATCGAAGTGAAAGCTGCGTTGCGATATCTGGAAGCGGCGCTGCAAATGTTTGGGCGAAAAATTTGTTGCTGATCAAACGGTCGAGGAGGTTCTTGATTGTACGAGCAGCACCAGATAGTAGTGCATAATTAGGATCTTCGGGTTGAAGTAATGCGCCGGACTCTATCTCTGCAACAAGCACACTCAGATCCCGAACGGACTTGGACGGAGTTGCGTCCGACGCAGCGCGGTCGAATGTGTTGTAGAGCAACGCCAGACAGAGAACGCCTGCTGCGGCGAGTCCGTAGTAAGCGACCTGAACGAAGTCAGCTCCAAGTTGACTACCTGGGGGTAGTGTGAGAGCTTGAGACGAAAAGAAATGCCCAGGAAAAGGACAACCAATGGTCAAAATTTGGCGGAGAGGGAAAAAATCTGCAAGACGAAGCCGGCAAGAAGTAGAGACTTGGTCTACCCAGGATTAGAGAGTACTAACCTTCCAGACTAACGATGTTCCAGAGTTCGCTAAACGTTGTTTAAGCACGATCGCCTCCACAACGGTGCTAAGCATATCTGTCGATATGCGAAGTAGTTCAGCCCCGGGACTTGAGATACGGGGCGTCATGGTGAGCTCTAAGAGAAATTTGACATGGGTAAAGTTGAGCTTCGCGCTGACCAGAAAATCAATCTCCACATGACGTTGAACGTAAGACGATAACGGTCTGTCAAGTCGTAGTTGATTTGGTATTGCAATCCACTGTAGTTCCACGGCGGTCCGTATATCACTAGGGTACGTCAGCAAGAAGTCAACTCGAAAGTTAGAGGAGCCAGACTTTGCTTTTCTTGCTTTTGTTTCTCCGTCCTCCTTTTGAAGTTCCAAAACGCTTTCTTTCAATGAAGCACATATCCCATGAACTCTGGTATCCGCGCGGTAAGTGAAACGCTCGCCCGGTGCCCATTCCTCTGGGACACCAGCTGTGGGACAATAACGTTTCAACATGCGTGGCGGTCGGCCCAGGAAGATGGAGCAGTTTTTGTCTGCAGAGTATGTTCGACTAAACGCTACAAACCGAAGTTCTCTCAAGAAGAGAGGCGTAACTGAAGGGTGGCCCAGTTGCTCGTGGTAGCCCAAAGCAAACAAGGAACTGACAACATCTCCTAATTTGCGCCAAGAATGATAGCCTGACCAGTCAGCAGAAGGATCTTGACATTTTGCGTAAACCAACAAGAGCAAGTAAGTGCACTTCGAGGTACATGGGTCTGCACGAGCGATGATCGATCGGGAGGTCATAGGCTGGGATGCATGGAGAGTCTTAAAAGCCATAGAAAAGCACTTTGTCCACATGGAACGGCGTGATGACCCAGCATTAAGTACAAAAAACATTTGACTTACTCTGATCCCCATCTACTAAGGAATGCAAGATGAAGTTCTCGTATTGCAACATGAGCTGTATATCGTTCAAGCAGTCCAAGGAGAGTGCAATATCAAGGCAGGTGTCTGAATAACGCATTGCGAGTTTGCGAAGGGCCCGACGCTCTTGCTCGGAGCTGTACAATCCGTCAAAGTCGGTAATGTCCATAGTTGCGCGCGAAACAGCTGTGAAGAACACACCGAGTGTTTCCCAACGAGCGTAATTTCTGCAAAAAAAACCGCAAAAAGCTTCAATGGATTCCTCAACATGTAGTGTTAGCGGCCCACACGATTGTGTGAAGAGCCCTCTTGAGACTGATTCAATAATGTTGGACTCTTGATTATTGTTCCCCACGTTAGCTTCATCTCGGTCGATTGTGGTAATGGATGCCGTTGCGCAAGGTATGGTGAAGGGCTCAGCAATCGGTAGATTGATGCCTTTGTTGACCCAGGTCTGAACTAGCGATTTCCAAACCGGTAGTTGTGCAGAGCTGCGAACCTGCGTAATGAATTTCGCCCCTTCCATGATCCTATCTTCGGCAATTGTGCATCCGAGAGTATATGACTGACCGTGCAAGTCTTTCTGCGGGCTGATCGGCAGATTGCTTTGAGTGTTGCCCGAAAGGTGGTCAAAGATGGTTGTGTGACTCGATGATCCAAGATACCCAGGATTGGGATATCGGCGCGGTCTTCCATAGATATTTTCGAGTGGCACAGAGAGAGTCCGGGCAATAGGAGCGCTGGGTAGTGTTGTATCCGTATCGTCAATTGAAACTTGCAACTTTCTCTTCTTGAAGGGTCGGTCGCGATATGAGCACTCGTCTGCCATATCTCTGCTCCTGCATCGCGAACATGTGGGCTTTGTATGGTCACATGAGAGCTTTGATAACCGGCAGGGATCGCAGGCAGGAAGTCTCCGAGACATTGATGCTCTCGACACGATTGCGCACAATGCCTTCGTGGGTGCTTCGGCACGAATTGAATGTGCAGCGATGAAGTATCCGAGGTCGAGCAGCGGCCCCGGTGCATCGAGCGTTTTCGCTGACAATCTGACAGGGTGGCATTGTGAAGGCGATATTCGCAACAGCAGAATCGCCATGTATGACTTTCGGAGTGAAGTGATTAGCGTCGGCGTGAACGTCGTTCGATTCTCCGAACACCGCGTCTCGTTCACGTTGAGCCGAACATTGCCCCACTTCTACCCTGCTAATCGCCATACGCGCTGGTCAGCAATGCAACATCAAAGCCCGGGTTGCCCGTTTATAAATGCCGTGCTGAGCACTGTCTGAACTTCGATTCACTGACAAGCATAAGCCATCGCCATAATGTCAGATACCATCAAACTCGCAGAGTACTTGTTCACGCGCTTGAACCAGTTAGGCGCTAGCGCGGTTCATGGAGTGCCAGGTAAGCTCTCCTCGCATCGCTCTGGTCTGTGCCAACACTGAGATGTCTTGTAGGCGATTTCAACCTTGACCTGCTTGACTACGTCGAGCCCTCGGGCCTACTATGGGTTGGCAATGCCAACGAGCTGAACGCTGGGTATGCCGCCGATGGCTATAGCCGGATCCGAGGTATTGGTGCTCTAGTCACCACCTTCGGAGTCGGCGAATTGTCTGCAATAAACGCTATAGCTGGCGCCTATGCTGAAAGAGCCCCTGTTGTTCACATTGTTGGAACACCCAATCGAGCGACCCAAGATGGAAGGGTTCGTGTTCATCACACGTTTAACGACGGCAACTTTCGCCGATTCGGCCAGATGCACGCACACGTTACAGTGGCGCAAACCAGCCTCAGAGATCCGCTCACAGCTCCCGGAGAAATTGATCGAGTGCTGCAGCAGTGTCTGATACACAGCAGACCAGTGTACATTGAAGTTCCTGTCGATCTTGTAGACGTGCCTGTTCGGTCCGCGACGCTCCAGGAACCAATCGGGCTACCCGAGCCGCTCGCAATAACAGCCACCAACGATGCCATAAGCCAAGTACTCGAGAAGATCTATGCTGCCAAACGCCCTGTAATACTTTTTGACGGCGAATGTAGAGCACTCAACATCACGAGAGAAGTGCAATCAATCATTGAAGCTACCAAGTGGCCCACATGGACAACCTCTTACGGACGAGGTCTTATCGACGAAAGCCTTCCCAACTTTCAGGGTGTGTACAAAGGAGCTTTCGACGAGCAATCTGTCCAGGACTTCTTCAAGCAGGCAGACTTGGTCTTGATATTTGGCCCACACTTCAGCACGACGAACTCGTATGCGCTGACCGCGAAGCCTGACCCGGAGATCAGCGTGGTCTTCTCTGATACTGAAATTGAGTTGGGCACCACAATTCTGCGGGATCTTCCGGCAAGACTAGCCGTCTCTCGATTGCGGGAAGGACTCGATGTGTCCAAGATTGCACAGTACTCCGCATCAGATCTACAAGGCCTATCGTGGCATGCTCCCCAAGCGCTTTCGTTCTCAACAGTAGCAAAAGATGAACTCATCTCGCATTCTAAGCTCTGGGATCTTTTCGCTCCCTTCATCCGCTCCGGGGACATCGTGATGGGCGAGACTGGCACCTCAGGCTACGGAGTCCGCGAAATGCGTACACCAGCAAATGTCCGGGTTTTTGCACCCGTGACCTGGCTTTCCATTGGATATATGCTGCCTGCAGCGCAAGGAGCCTCGCTAGCGCAGCAGCAAGCGCAGTCACAAGTGGACGGAGCTACGAATGGTGGGGACACCAAGGACAGTCGCACAATCTTGTTCATCGGCGATGGCAGTCTCCAGATGACGGTCCAAGAAATATCGACGATGATACGGCACAACCTCAACATCATCATTGTGGTGTTGAACAACGACGGGTACACAATTGAGAGAGCGATTCATGGATTGAAGGAGACATATAACGACGTTGCAGCTTGGAGGTATTTGGGCGCACCCAGCTTCTTTGGCGCGAAAGAAAACACTTTCACAGCATCTGCCCGGACGTGGGGTGAGCTTGAGGAAGTACTCAATGACAAGAGATTGGCCGAAGGAACAGGATTGAGGATGGTAGAGTTGTTCCTGGATCGCGAGGACGTGCCGAAGGGACCACTGGCTATGTTGATGGGAAAAGAGCAGAAGCGCACAGAAGGGTTCAAGACTAAGCGTGAAACGATACCATGAGTTTGTAAACATAGAAGATGCAGGTGCTACAGCAAGAGAGGATAAATACTACAAAGGCCGGAGTGCCCCAGCACGATCACCTGCCCACTTCCCGTGGATTGCCTGTCGTGAGCTCTTACCCCAAAACGCGATCGGCAGTGCGACGAGGCCACCCAGAACCTGCAAAGTCGCGAGCTCGATCCCAACCAGCTTGTAACCATGTGCCGCTGTCCAGGGTATCAATGAAAAGCTTATGCAGAAGCTAGAGACGTAACATCCTCCTCCCAGCACGGAGATTGCTGGAGCTGCCCATCGTGGAAACGCCTCAGTGACCCACATGATATTACTTATGGATAGTGTTGTCCATGAAAAGCCATTGAGACCGTACGCCAGGTAATACAAAGCGAAGTGGAGTTTGTTTTGTGCGGCAAATCCATATATCAAAGTGCTGAGAGCGCCTGTAATGACAGGAAGGATGTAACCAACCAGAAAGTGCTCAGCCTCGCGAACGCCGTGATTGCGTTGTGCGAGTCGGTTGAGAATCTTGTTGATGAGACAACCACCAAGCGGGTAGGCGAAAAGTGCACCAACGCCCGAGCAGATATTCACCCCTGTAATCTGCGCTGACGACAGATTATAAGGATCGTTCTGCAAAATCCTGGCGTAAGTTGTACCGATGAAGAGCATGCCAGCGAAGTTGACTGACGAAGCAAGGAACACCCAGAAGATGAGAGGGTTGATCGCGCAGAAGGCCATTTGGTAGTAGCAACGGCTCACAGCGGTCCAAGAGGCGAACGGCGAGCGTGTGAGACCAAAACGATGACGTAATCCGTTGAAACCGCTGCCTCGTGATCCGGATGGTAGCTCTGGGAGATCACGGTATATGTCAGATTCCGCTTCCTCATCTTTGTAAACCGTAAGCTTCTCAGTTGCACTTTGCATCAAGATAAGCCCATCAAAGGCTACTGTCGGTCGTTTGAAGTAAGTTTCCGGGAAAAGAAGAAAGACAAGAACAAAAGAGACTCCCATCGGAATGGACCAGTAGTGGTAAAAGCGACGCCAATCTACACCGTGAGAAGACATATACGGTACGAGAGCCAGCGATCCGGTGCCAGCAAAGCCGGCCAGTGACCAAAGAAGTGCGATAGCTTTAGGTCGCTGATGGATGAACGTCATGTCGATTATCATCAAGAAAGCCTTCACCAGTGAGTACACGACAAATCACGGAAAGAAGAGCGTACATACCAACGTTAAGGAAAGGCCTTCGCCGAGTCCCATGAAGCAGAGGCATGTGAGAAGCTGAGGAAAACTTCTAGAGTACCCCGCGCCAATAGTCACCAGCAGCATCGTCAGTGCTGCAATCAGAAACACTGGACGCCTACCCATGCCCAACGACAAGGGTACCCACAGCAGTGCACCAAGACCGATGCACAACGTAGGAGCCGTGACGAGCGTCTCTAGAGTCCACGGTCGAATTTCCTTCCGACCCAATTAGCCAATAATCTATGCCACTCCACCAACAGTGTATGCTTACCTGTCCTTCGAAATCTATCAAGAGTCCTTTGAAGAGCATGCTAGCCGCTTGTACCACAGCGAGTGAGACGATTGAATGGAAAGCCACGGCAGCGATGGCACCGGCTGTCTTCCATCGACTCCAGTTGAGTGGGTCGGCAGGGCTCTCGGAAGGTACGGGCAGATTTAAGACCGTGCCTGAAGATGTCACAAGGAAAATGCTGCCAGATAGGTTGTATGACTCGTGCTTGCGACGAACGATTTCCGCAGTGCGCGCGCTGAGGCTTGATTTCGAACGAGCAAATGGCTGGCACTCCTCATCGTAGTCTTCCGGCGATGGCACAATGCTCGGTTTTTGAAGTGGTTGAGCAGTTGCCCGCGACGCCATTTCCACCTCAGGATAGGGGTCTTGTAGTAGCCGTGTCATGAAGCAGGGCCGTTGGCCAAATAGGTTGGTAATATTCGAGGCGGGAAGGTAAAAAAGACGAATAGGTTGGCTGCAGCTCTCAATCTACATCAACTGTTGAAGAACAGGTCGAGATGGCTCCCTCTGGTGGTTCCCACGACTCATTCTTAACACGACTGTCTGTGAGCCCCGTGTGTTCACGCGTCGTTCATCATCGTTGATCAGCAATAATATTAGGGCCGCTAAGTTCCTCCATTGAGCGCCTTATCGTCCAGCAACATGGTAGTGCCTTACGGAAGGGCGACGATCAAAGGCTCAAAGAAGTATAGCCGCAAACGCACGGTTTCAGACGTTGGGTATCGGAAGGCTGCGGAAAAATATCAAACGTGCGGAGAACGCTGCGAAGCCTTCGTATTGGACTTCAAGTTGCATCTTCAAAAGCCCAAACTCCCACGAGGCTGGTCGACATAAGGTTCGCGACGCTGGTTCCCGTTTCAATCTCGAGACACAACATGACCTCATGCCAAGTCTGTGGGCTGGCTTTTCCTGACTCAAAGCTATCTCGACAGCTCATGGGTATGAATCTGGAGTTCATACAACTCATGTAGGATGTATACACGTAAAGTTCAAGACTTTGAGTTGTGGTGATCGGCGTTTGCCGAGGGATCTGGAGATTTCACCGGCCAAGCCGCTCCGAGCAATTTTGCCGCCCAAACTCTCCTTCTCTTCCCAGTTAGATGGTGCCTACGTCTGCAGAGCGCATCATCTTGAGACAAAACCGCGCCGATTGATGTGATGCGGGGTGGGTGTGTAGATAAAGATTGGGTTTGATTCACGACATTGGTCTTACGTCTGCAGCAGTCGTTGACAGCCCGCGCGGCCTCGGCGCCACAGCCGCTCCCTCAAACACACGACAGGATCGGCGCGCTGCGCCTTGCACGTCGTGACGCCTATGCGCACCCTATTGACGCCCCTATACAATACAAGGGGGGTGCCTGATCAAGTGCGAATACGATTTTGCCACACCCATGATAATTCTCTTGTAAAAGATCACTAGGTGCTCGGTGCAAGCAAGATCGTATTCTCACTTGATCAGGCACCCCCTTATATGCACTCTGTACCCACTTTTTGCCTCACTTACTATAGATAGGGGCTTAGCCAAGAACGTTATACTTATTCTCCACTCCTTCTACCTTTTACCTCATATTAGTCAGAATTAGTTCTAGAGTCATTAGAGGTTAGGGTTGTTGAAAAATCCAGAACTTGGCTAAGACGCAGGTGTTCAAAACATGTGTATGTAGGAAGTTATCGTTCCTCGATCTCAAACTTAGTACGGCGGGGCGCGAATTGGGCATATGGTGCACATAAGGACGTCAATAGGGTGCGCATAGGCGAGAGGCTTACACGTGCGCTAGGCATCCGCGTCACAGCATTTTTGGTCCTATAGATAGAAAGGCGTCGTACCGCCCAACGGAAAGGGCAGAAGACACCAAAGGCCGCCCTTTGTTGCGGCTGCTTGGGTGCACAAAGGCAAAAATTATCACAGCTGCCTTCAGGCACGACGACGAAGGGCGTTTGAGGACAAAACATGATGTTTACTGTGCACATATAAATCTGGCTTCAGATCATGAGATGACGATGTTCTGTCCACGATCTTCTCTGGTCCTACAGGACCGACCTTCTTTGTTCTCGTTTTCGATCTCGCTCGATGAGTGCAAGTATGATGGTCCCCAACGAAGAGCTACCACCGAGAGCCCTCCATCATCGACTGTTGAAAGATGTCGCCAATATACAACAGGATCCGTACCCCAACGTGCACTTTCGAGTGAACGACGCGGACCTCTACAATGCCTGCCTCATCCTCACGCCTGAAAACTACCAGCCGCTGCACCTCTTCATTGAGTTCCCGCACGACTATCCGCTTCGCGCTCCTGTCGTCACCATCCAAAGTGACGTAGTCCACCCAAATGTATTTGGGGATTACATATGTGCTAGTATCCTCAACACTACCGAGGGCTGGACACCGGCATACACGCTTAAAGGCGTGTTCATTCAGCTGTTGAGCTTCTTTAGCAGCGACTCGCTCGAACAAGATCATAGCGGGGAAACAGTAGATCTGGCAGTGTATCGCCAGAGAGGGGGTGGACAACGGTACACTCGGCATGGAGATCATGGACCATCCAGCTACTATTGCGATGGCTGTGGATTTGGTCCGGACTGGGAACCAACCCATATCACCAACAAGTCCACGAAAGCGCCTACGGTACCAGCAGCGACTGTATCAAGACTACTCTCCCTTCCTGATGAAATATTACTTCTACTGCTGGAGGAAATGCCTACAGAAGACGTACTGGCACTTGCCGACGCCATTCCACTTGTCAAACGCACCGTTCATTCCTACGACTTCATCCGCATGCGCGAGCTACAATGCTTCTGTTTGAAGAAGTCGTACATGGACGCTAAGCTTGGATGCGGAATCTCTGTCACAGGTGGCAATAAGCCAATCTTGAGATCCGAATTCGACCTGCTGAGTCAAGAGGCCTTCTTCCAACACGATGTGCGTCGTAGCATTCAGGGTGTGAGCTTCGACAAGTGGCTGCCACTACCGCTGAGCAGACGACACTGGAGCGGAGTGAAGACGAACGCGACAGCATGTCTGCGTACCATACATAGCTACGCAGGAATGCGTAGCAATGAGCCTGAGGATATCGATGTTGTTTACCACCTTATGAACAATATTGTGGTCCAGTTCTCTGCAGATACTGAGAAGGGGTTCCGGCAAGCGGACGAGCGAAGCACACTCAGCCACGCTTCAGAGAAGGCTGTTGAGGCTTACTTCGCCTGTTTCCACTTGTTACTTTGTTTGGCTACGGAAAACGTAGCCATCATCAAGGCTGCGAATGAGATGGTCAACCACTTCTTAACGGGCCCACACACCAAGACGCATTTCCCTGATCTCGGACATCTACTCGTTGCCTCTCTCATTTCGGACGATGGACTCACACAACCTCTCATTTTCCAAATCATCAAAGAGGCCATTCTCCGCAACGTCGTCTGGATGCTCGATTCCAAAGGCGCCGACATGGCCGAGCTCGCATATATGGAACCATCTGCCGTATCAGAATATCGCCTGGTGAAAACCTTCGAGGCATCAACAACGTCTTACCGTCTTCTTATGTTCCTCAGGTTGTTCAGCTCTTCCGCTCGTCCCGCAGGCAAGTCGCTTACAGAACTACGCGAAAGGCTCTTCGACAGCCATGGTGCGCCACCACCAGGCGTCTCTGCAACAATGGCACAGCGTATTCGTAGCATCCGTGAAATCACTGGTTTCCCAGGGTTCCTTAGAGCGATGGGCATTGAGGACATTCCCAGCAAGATTGAGTTCACAGCTTTCCTTCGACGAACCATTACAGACAGTGTGAAGGCTGGGTATTCTGTTATGCCAATGTCGCAATCGAAGCTGTACATGGTTCGTAAGGTACGCGAGCGCGACGTTGAGGTTGCGGAGGGAGTAGGCATTACAGATGCCATGGTCACGTGGTACAACCGGGGGGAGAAGTGGTATTGGAATGGGTGGAAGGGAAGGCCGACGTTCTTCCCCGAGCGCAAGGCAAACTCAAAGAGGGTCACTTCGAGTAGAGGTGGGAGAGGTGGGAGACAGCGTCGTGGCGAATAGTGCCGAATCTGTAATGCGTACCATCAGAGCGACATTGATGCAAACAATCATTAAAGGTGCTGCTGCGATTTTATGCTCGCACTCTGCTCCCCGTGTATACCCGCAATACATGACTGACTCTTCTCTTGCCCATCCTGCCAGCTTGCATACCTCTCATCGTGCCAGCTTGTAAGGTCTGTAGTGCCCTTCTCTGCAATCCACTTTGCAAGACTCAGCCCGTCGTCTATCGCACCGTTAGCTCCACCACCACCAATGATCTGCTCGGCATGCGCAGCATCGCCCATGAGCAAAATTCCCTTGTCCGCTAACTGCTGTAGCTCGGGTTTCGGGACGAGTATGTTACGCATCAGCCAGTGTAGGATTCGCTCCTTTCGCAACTTCTCGGCGTCGAATACGTCAGCAAATGGTTGCATTAGCTCTCTCAATGCCCCAACCTCCTCAAAGAACTCCTTCGGTATGTCTTTTGCTGCCGCATTCGGCCTGTTGGGCTTGTGAAGTGCGTCTGAAGATCCCTGCGCAGGGCGAGAGTAGATCCAACTAATGCTGACTTCTTCTTGGGTGGCTTCGTTGATGCTGATGTTCAGAACGACCGCATCTTGCCTAAGTTCAACGACCGTTGTATTGCTGAATACTGCGGCGTAAAGTTTATCGAATTGTTCTCGGGATATCCTTCGCTTTCCGTTAAAAGCCACATAAGGGAGTATGTTCGGGTTTTCAGCCGGCAGAAACTCCTTGCGAATAGTTGAGTGTGGACCCTCAACTCCAATGACGATATCGCTTGACGCCGACTGTCCATCGTTGAAGTTCAAATTGAGTCGATTGCCTGCGCTTTGAACCACACTCTGCAAAGTATGCTCCCATCTTACATCAAGCCCTTCTCTTAGGAATTCCTCGAACTTGCCCCGATTTGCTCGAAACGACGCTGGTTCGAGGCTGCGATAGCCGTACCCTTCGGTGTTGATGGCGCCAGAGCCACCGATACCGGCATTAACAGCGACACGAGTCTTGAACGTGCCCTCGTCGATGTTCAATGCCTGAAGCAGGGGCCGATACGAAGCTGGCTGGAGTGTAATCGCATAGCTGTGACGAGAACTCGAAGGCGCTTTTTCATAAAGAATGGCGCGTATGCCACGCTGTGAAAGGCATCGGCCAAGTGTGAGTCCTCCGATGCCTGCACCTACGATGCTGAATGTCGGCTGCGACATATTGTGGTGAGAGATTCTGTATGACGCTGCGAGTAGAGAACTTCCAAAGCCCGCCTTACCTTGATGTTGTGGCCAGTAGGCGGAATGACTTTGGGTGGCGATCGAACAAGATCGAGCCAATCAGAATCGAAACTTTCTGCTTACCTTCGCGAAGGCCGTTCCTGTACACAGTACCATCGAAAGCTACAGCGATGCTCCACTTTCTTTATTACGCCTCAACCCATGTCACAATAGCTCTGCATCCTGACAACCTCAAATGTCGGCTTCTCTGCTCATGAGCGTTTATATCGCTGGCTCGACGGCATAATCAGCCCTCTCAAATTTGACTATGAGGAAGCCGGCTGTTACCTAGGCCGCTCGTCGAATCAAAATCGCTGCTGCGCGTCGAACTCACATTTATCAGGAGATCTCCAGGCTGCAGCCTAGCCAAGCCAAATTGCAGCGCCGTCTGTCAATCTCGCTTCGTGCTTGGCCAAAGTAAAACATCAGTTTGCGATTTCAATTAACGGTCGGTCTCGCATTTCACCTGGTTTTCATGTCTATTCAAGAACTACCTACCGAGCTTCTCTTAGCTATCGGAGACTGCTGCGAACATTACGATGCCTACAACCTAGCGTTGTGCTGTCGCGAGTTTCATAATGTACTGAACAAAATCCTTTTAAAGCACCGAAAAGTCTGGCGATATTGGAATACAGTCGACACCAGGTCTTCCAAGAGACCCTTCCACGAAAAACTGCTGAAACTTGCACGAAAACCTCATCTTGCGCGCTATATCGAGACCTTCAAATGCGGGTTTACGTATGATGAGCCTGGTGCGTACACCACATTCGAAGAACATGACTTGCTCAATTACTTGGAGACTTTTGCGACTACAAAAGGTTGCCTACTGGACGACTTCAGGGATGAGCGCTGGCATGATGCTTACCTTATTGGCCTCCACAACTTCGAATTGCGAACTCTGTCTAATTGTTTGATCTACATAACGCCAAATCTGCGCAGACTAGAATGCTTCGGAGACACCGTAGGCGATGCCGATCTTCTGAAACTTCTCGTGGACGTCACACATGCTTCCACGGGAACGGAAGGGTTACCGTTGCAATATCTCGAGTCTATCGAGGTTAAGCTTGACCGAGATATCACCGAAGGTGGTATACCCGGAGACTGGCTGTTGGCCTGCATGCATCTCCCGCGTCTTCAATCATTTGCCGCCAGCACGATGGACGGCATCATTCAACGTACGAGTGTGGACAACCTCCCCAGCTCAAACATAACGAAGATCGTCTTGCAAGCGTCAACATTCGAGACAGATTGCCTGATACAAGTTTTGAGCAAGATCAATGGGCTGAAGAGTTTTGCCCACGAAAGTGGGGAGAGCCAACTATTCAACAGTTATAGTGCGTTCTCGCCAAAGAAGATTACAACTGCACTCATCAAGTATGCCGGCCATTCTCTTGAGCATCTAACAATGCGAGGAGAAGATGAGGAGGTATGTGTTTTGCTCGAACATTGGGTGAATACGATGTCGCTGACCTGAACAAGACGCCGCTCTACGTTCAAACGGGTGAGGAGCTACTCTACGTATCTCTTGCGGAGTTCCAGCGGCTCAAGACCTTGCGCTGTTCCACTTACCTGCTCACTAGCGATCCGCAATCCCCCCGACCCAGGGAAGCCTTGGCGTCCGGGATGGACCTTGTGGCCCAGTCATCCAATGAGTACAAGGAGGCTGTCAAGAGCTACAGAAGGGACGCCTATCTAAGCGAAACTCCTGAAACATTGCGACGGCTAGCTTTCGCAACACGTCTACCGCCGACTTTGAAAGCGCTGCACTTTGAAGATTACCCGTGCCACACACCTTTGGCATACTCCGCGCTTCTGGAATTCGTTCAGAAGGCCAATAACGTGCTACCGCGACTCAACCAAATATACCTCAGTGACTGGGGTGTTGAGTACCTTGTAAAGAAAGGGCTGTTGGATATCATTGCACTAAATAGCTGGAAGTACAAGAAGTTGCCCAATCCTTTCAAAATAGGAATTATGCAGAGGGGCCACTCCGACAGTGAAAGCGATTTTGAAGAAGAAACCGAGGAGGAATACGAGATCTGATGCTACAAGACGATTTGAGGGGTCAAGTCTCTTGCGGAGCAAATCCACCAAGTCTTCGCCCATCATGATCCTACTTGCAACATCGAACTTTTCAAGGACTCGATGCATATAAATATTCTGCATCTCCCAAGCCTCATTTGTCTGCGCGCGGCGAATGAATTACAACTTCAACATTATTCCTGCGATGTGTGAGTGACAAAACCATCATCAATCTCTAGATCTCATTGTTGATGGAATACTACTCACCCGCAGGGGTCCTTCACAAAAGCACCGTAGTAATACGGGTGATAGATCTCTCTAATCCCGGGTTTACCATTGTCCGTCCTTCCAGCTTTCAGCCCTTTTGCATGGAACTCATCGACCTGTGCGTGGCTTCCAGCTCGGAAAGCGAAGTGTACAGGTGGCCTGGGTCCGTCTTTTCGGTGGATCCAGAAGTCGAAATTGATCGAAGCTGCGGCATAGCCTACCACCTGGCCCGGCACGAAGTCTTTTCGTTGATAGCCCAAGGGTGCGAGTACGGCGTCGTAAAACACCAGAATCTCGTCGAAGGAGGCTGCAGGCGCAAATAGACCAAAGTGATCGAGCATTGCGTTGAGAGCGGCTGTCGATTGAGTATTCAAGCGTGCAAAATTATGGGGTGGGAAACCTCGAACAGTGCGGTGCAGGACCAAGGATTGACTATATCACGATCAAGATCGTGCATGTTGTTTTGTACTTCATTCCTCGAATCAGGCGTCCCACATCTGTTTGGTTCACGAGGCCTTGCTCGGGCGCCGCAACACCAAGACCCCGACTCTGTCCATCGTTCTCCAGGCATCCACATTGCCAAGAATTCCGCGTTCCACGGGTTCCGTTGCTCAATCAACCATGCGTGGGTGGGAATTGAAGTTGAAAACGATCACGTCATGGCACTATGGCTGGTTTGGCGACGATCTTCGAAAGAATCACGAAGTGGAACTCGATAAATATCTTACTTTCAGTTAAAGCGTGGAAAGGAGCAAAAAAAGTCTTGAAGAGAACAATTCGTACACACAAGCACAAGTATGTATGAAAATTCTTGAGCCAGCTCGCTAAAGCTTCCGGTCGCTTGAACCTGCGAAAATCCCCTCATCCGACACAGTAGCTTTCTGCACCTTGACATCCTGTTCAATTGATGACACTGCGCTCTCTTCGTGCCCACTATCTGTCTCGATATCAACTGACCCTTTCACTTGCCTCGCATCTCGCTTGAGATAGAAATGCATGATCCACGTGAACACAATTAATGCGATCGCACAACCAAGACAAAACGAGTACCCCTTGCGATATCGCGGTGCCTCCACCGTCGGAAACGTGAGCAACGGCGTCCATGCCGTCGAAGATTGCGACAGGAGGTTGATGAGCACAAGGGTAAAGCTCCTCTCCTCAGGACTGTCTCGCAGCAAATTGTTGACCCAGCCATGAAAGACGCTGGAGAGAGCATTGGACCAGTACATCGTCGCGAAGCCGAACCAGAGTGCACCTTCGGGGACCGTCCACGCTGTCAAGACCGCAAGGCCTACTGCGTTGAAGACAGAGCACATGGTAATAGCCCATGCAGGTCCTAGGTACATGTCCGAAGCAAAGCAAGCGAATAGAGTGTACCCGATTCCAAGCGCAGGAGCAATAGTACCCAGCTCATTGATCTTTGGGACGCTGAAGCGACCAGGGGCAATTGACTTGATCCACAGCAGGAAAGAAGCAGTGTTCTTGTGAATCCCAGCGTTCCAGAACAGAACGTCTGTGATAACGACAGTCCAGAACCGGAGACCAAGAAGTGTCTTCTTTACATGCCCGAACTTCATCTTTCCCTTGGTCACGTGGCCGTGTTTCTCAAGGCGCTCTCGTGCAACTACAACGTCGTGGTCGCTGATGATCCAGCTGTTGGGCTGGTCGACGGTGCCCGGAATGACAAAGTAGCCGAGTATGCCAATGGGGATCGTGATAATCGCGCAGATGATGTACATCCATCTCCAGCCTTCCAATCCTGAATTTCATGTCAGCAGAATAGCAGAGACGATTCGTGTTTCCATCATACCATGAACACCTTCGAGACGCTGAGAAGCTCCAGCCTGAATCAGACCAGCAGTCAACGTGCCGAGGCCAAGACCTGTGTAGAATATGCCACCACGGCGCGCGATTTCGTGACCCCGGTACCAAGAGCCAAAGATATAGTGCATCGCAGGGAAAAATGCTGCTTCGAACCACCCAATCATGAAGCGGTAAGCGGCGAGCTCAGCGTACGTGTTGACGCGAAATTGCAGAAGAGTGAAGACTCCCCACAAGATGTCGCATCCGGGGATCAGCCAGTGCACGGGAACGTATGTCATGATGAACCTGCAGCACCGTTAGTACCGAGATGCTCCTGACTGGAAGAATGACTTACAGGAACGGTATCTGGCCTAGAACTGAGCCCAAGGTATAGAGTGTCTGCAGCTGCACTAGCTCATTGCCATTGAAACCTAGGTCCTCTTTCATGCCAGCAACATAAGCATTGTTGAGGTTCGACTGATCGATATACTTGACCCAGTATCCCAAGACCGAGTAAGGAACGAGGAACATATCGATCTTGGAGATGAGCCGGCGGTCTTCCTTGGTATCATCGTCCGAGAACCACTTCAGCTTCCACCACTTGTCTCGCGGTATGGTTGTCTCTGGAGTCGGAGCCATCTTGATGTGCGCGAAAAGTCGGTATGGAAAGATACATTTGGAGACGACGGATCAAGGACCTTTATCTGTTCTTGCGCAAGGTGGAACCAAAACACCCCGTGAACTACCGGCACTTTTCATTGCGCAATAAAACAATGATATTGCATTTCAGCCCAGCTTCCAAAGGGTGCAGTCCGACAGCGGCTTCCTCCAGACCACCACGCACGACTCAGGCAAAAGTGGGTGATGGCGACTGAACAACTGCACATGTGGATGTGCCAAGTGCTTGATAGCGGCAGAATATCGGAGGCAGACAAGCAGGCGCTCGGTTGTGGACGTACTGGTCGAATCAATGCGAAGGATTCAAGTTGTGAATGCGTGTTGAGACATGTTAAGCGATGACGTGCTGAGAACCTAACATGATGAAAGAAGGGACCATGTATGGTAAGTGAGAACCTCAACTTACTACTGCATTAGTTACACTATTGATTATCTTACTCTTGCTGCTTGCCCTACACCCTTGCTCAAAGAAGCATCTCGCCCAGAAGACTCGCGACCGCGCCGAGGAGCCCAGCCTGGAAAAAGATAGAGTTTGCTGAAGCTGCACCAGTCGATGGGGATGCTGAAGCAGCTTCCGTGTGCACGACGCCACTGGCAGATGCACTGTTCACGCCAGTGATCTGAGTGACGCTTGCTGTCGCGGTGCTTACTGCACTGCCCGATGTTGCGCTACCACTTCCGCTGCCACTTGCGCTTCCACCACTCGCGCTTCCAGTCGCGGTAGGCTGCGCGCTTCCAAGCTTTTCGGCTCCGCCCGTGACGGTAACAGGCAAGGTAAGAATGTCCTCGCTTGCGTAGGTTGTTGTACTGCTGCCCGGGAAATTTGCTTCACTGCCCGTTGCGAACTCGGTACAAAGCGCTGTGTTCGGCCCCCTCGAGCAATCTGCGGAACCTGTAAAGGCGTTTGCATCACCGACGCCCATGTCCAAATGGTATGTAGAAGGTCCGTACACGAGCGTCATGTCAGGAAACAGACCGCAGTCGTTTGAGTCTGTGCCTGAGGGACAGGCGAGTTGCATGGTAGTTGCAGACGGGTTCGCGGCTACAATCGACGCATCGATTGACTGGGTATCCAAGATATAGAAGGGAATGGAAAGGGTCGCCGATTGCGCAGCAGCGAAACCGAGGAAAGAAGCGAGAACGAGCGCGGAAGACATATTAGATGAAGTGTAGGCTTCGGTGGTGAAGACAAGAGATGTAGCTGTGAGAAAAGAGCGACGACAAATGTGTGGGATGGGGTGGCGACGGTAAGAGAAGAAAACTTAGACTTACTGTACTACCCATAGTGTATTTACCGGCGGTGTCAAGTCATGAGGCAGCCGTGCCAGAGCGTGTGTTCGGAATGTGGCGCATCAAAGGGGTTGGAGGCCTGAAGGCGTTGATTGGGCAAATCTTGTCCGAGGACCCACTTAGTGCACACTACGGGATGGAAAAAACCCCGGGCGCAGTCAAGCGACGTCTTACAGAAGCTTATCCGTGATAAAGACTCGCCAACAGTATTCCTCTGGAGCATGCCATGTGGCTGTCTCACCATATCCCGATTGGTCTGATCCGAATATCTCAAAGATCATGATCATGATTAGGACCGCCACACACAATCTAACCTTGGAACAGATAGACCAGGTTCAAGGTCATTTCAGCTGAGACGCCTGTTTACGAAAAAGGGCATTAGTAGAGTGAAGAACGAAGTAGAAGAAGGTTGACGGTTCTGAGCATTTTTGGGTATCATTTGACGGTTGAACCATCGTCTCAATCTACCATCTCCCTCCTGGGCCTCCCGGGCCTCCTCCCATGCCACCGTGGTGACCTCCAGGGCCTCCCATATCTCCACCTCCGTGATGGCCGCCGCGTCCTCCATCCATGCCTCCGCCTCCGTTATGGCCGCCGGGTCCTCCATCCATACCTCCGCCTCCGTTATGGCCGCCAGGTCCTCCACCCATGCCACCTCCGAAGCCACCTTGTTGTCCGCCAGGGCCTCCAAATCCACCTTGGCCACCTGGGCCTCCTATGCTTCCACCCCCATGATGTTGCTGGCCGCCCATGCCGTTCTCCATACCACCGTGGTGGCCACCGCCGTGTTGACCACCCATTCCACTACCCATACCACCGCTCATGCTTGGGCCATTGTTCATGCTGCCGCCGAAGCCGCCTTGCTGGGGTTGCTGGGGCTGTTGCTGGTATCCACCTTGCTGTTGAGGAGGGTACTGGTTGTGGTTGTTGTGCTTAGGGTCCTTGTGCAGGACCTTCTCCTCGAGCTTGTGCAGAAGACCCATATCGAGCAGTTGAGCACGGAGTTGTGGGTTTGAGGTAGGTAGGGATGTGTTTGTCCGAGGGAGGATTTGGACGCTTTCCAGGTCTGTAATTGCGTTGAAGATTGTATGATGGTATCAGGCCTGAGTTGATGCCGTGGGGCAGGTATATATCTTGAAGATGTTACTGACCGCGCTCCCGCCGAACACCGCGTCACCGCGCTGCAGCCGAACATGGTTCATCTGCCGCGTCATCTAGCTATGCTTCACCAATGCTACATTGTGCGAAGCAAGATATAGAACAAGGACCTTACGCGGCATGACGATGTCTCTGTTGATTTTGCGCCACACCACGCGGCTACGACCCACTTGGTCCGGCTCAAGCGGATACGACACATCGTGGCTGATACAGTGCCTACGTGGTTGTTCGAAGAACTTCAAGAATCCACGTTGATTGCAGTGAACTATACATTGCCGATGCTGGAAGATAAGACTTTCTCCTTCATGGCAGGCTACGTCATACTCGCCAGCTATCCCTGGCCGATGTTGCACAATCCCTACATCTCCAGGTCCAAACTACCACAAGTCAATTGCTGGTAGGCGTTTATAACCGTACGAAGAACGTTCTTCTTAGGCGACTCCATTGGAATGACGAAAGTGTCACAATCATAGGGCCTGAAGATTGAGCTTAGAGTTATCCACCAATCCAGAAATGAGCGATAACGACACGGCTTCCACCCATACATATACGACGCTTTGGCCAAACCATTCTACTGCCGATTGCGGCTATTCCTGCACCATTCTTGACCTGGTATCAACAGTTTGATCTGGTTCAAGATTTATCCGGAAGATCGATGAGCTTAGTTCTGGCCAGTCGCTTGCCCAGACCTTCTTGGGAAGCCTTACTAGAAAATATCAGGACCCCGCAGATATCATACAACAGACACGATTGAGCTGAAAGTACTATGGTAATGGCATAGCGCTGCTTTCCTCAGCTGCTATAGCTTGTAGTGGCTTACGTCATGGGCGCTTGTCGGCCAACTCGGGTTTTCCGCTCTGCTTCAAGCCACACCGCTACATCATCTATCCCCATTGCGTTTCATCGACAAGGTGATGGCCTCTTCTACGAAAGGTCCAGGTAAACAAGAACCTCCTGATGCTAAGCGATCCAACGCCGATATTGACATTTCTAAAATGCACATGCGACGTTTGAATCACGTTTGGCTTCCAACGTACCGAAGGTGTACTACACGACCTGTTCTTACAGAGTCTCACCATACGCACGTAAGTAAGCAGGTTCAAACGCCTTCAGACGCAAAGATACTACTCGGAAAGGGTTACCGCAGAGCTCAGGATAGTGCTGCTTCAAATACATCTCGCACTATCGATCAAACCTGTATTCTTCGCGAAGCTTGATCCTAGCATCTGCTCTGAGGAAGCTCCGTAAATCAGGCATCTAACAGAGTAAGCACGACTGACGGATTTATATCCTTTTCGAGATGAACGTCCCCACACCCCTTGCGTCCTGCGACTTGTACGAACAGGTCCTGTCCACGGTAGGACAGTCGTGATTCCGTATACCTGACTCCTTTAGCCACGCGGCCTCGTGCAAGGTGCCCCACGCCTGCGGCACCCTCGACTCACGGCTGAAACTCTATCCTGACATCTGTCAGCGCACAGTGCGCGTTGCTGCCTTTTTCGAGTTCTGCAACAAGACAGCGGCGCCAACATCATACTAGCGGCCGTCAGCCTCGTGTACGTACTGCGTACCCTCACCTCGCGATATAGTCATCACAGCATCAGCATATACATGCCGGTGCAGCTGCCTCAGAATGTTTCTCATCTTGTTTCCTCGTTTCGCGGTGCTATTGGACACGGAGGCGATGCCGAGAAAAGTGTTTGGTTTGGCAAAACGCTGTTCTGCCTCAAATGTCTCGGCTGTCAAACACGTACCGACATGGCTGCCAACGTTTTGCCCAGCGAAGTGCTTGGCCAGGACCAACGCCATCCAGACACATCCTCAGCTATTACTCGAGAAACACAACGACTGGACCACAGACGCCAAGTTCGAGGCCTTTGCAGAGCCGCACTAATAAGCGAGCACGGATACTCAATCCAGTGCAGTTCTCAATTTTAACGACTCGAACGCCAGGTACCCCGGTCATGGACACCTCTTCGCATGTCGGACATCCACAGCCTGACAAGGCTGCATGAAGCCCTTCCACTATCTTTGCCACACAACTGGGGCCGCCTGAGAAACCACGACCTTACGTCAATCTCGGTGTTCGCGTACAGAGCGGGCTCATGCCTGTTTCAGACCCGCTCTTGGATATACGAACGCTGCACTGTCTCTACTTAGCAAGATGTATATCATGGCTCCTAATGCGTGGTCGTTGGCAGCCTCTCAACCTGGGCTTGAACTCCTCTGCTTTTTCAGTTCTTTCTTCTGATTCTCTTTCATGCCGCCGCTGGTTCGGATTTTTCTACCTCTGTTCTTTCTAGGTGCTGTGCACGTTTAATCGTTTGACGCAAGGGCAATCAGACACCCACAAAATTCGAGAACATGCATCCATCTTCCTACCGTGTCTCGCGGTTCCAAGATGTCGAAGATAGTCGTCGCCGGACGATATGGCCCTCGGCCAACGGGGATGGCATTCAGATCAGCACGCCTTGGCTGTTGCCCTACGGGTCTGCCACGGAGACGAACCAGCGAACTACCAGCGTGTTCGATATCGAGGGTCGTGCGGCGAGAATGAGTGCCATGGTCGACTCGTCACTGCTTCCACCATCACTGCAGGCCCGCAGTCGACACTCTGCATGGGTTGGACAGACAGCGCAGAGGGAAACATGGCTTGCACCTGTTGCAGGGCCGGATGACAAGGCGCGTGTTTGGTCTGGGGAGTTTGACGTGGAGAGGCGCCCGTCGTGGCAGTCGCGAGGATCGGATCGATGGAGTGGCGAGCTGGACATTAAGGATTTCGAGAAAGACGCCAAGAAGGAACCGTATGCGGTTGATTGGGAAGAGGGCGACTCGGAGAACCCTCTCAACTTCGGTACAGGACGTAAGTGGTTCAACGCAATGATGCTCGCATTCGCTTGCTTCATGGTGTCCATTGCATCGTCGGGGTTTTCGCAAGGCACGCAACAGCTCAAGACAGAGTTCGCCATCTCTCAAACTACCGCTCTTCTCACGACGTCGACCTTCGTCCTTGGTTTCGCAGTTGGCGCCCTCATCCTCTCTCCCCTCAGTGAGGTATACGGCCGCCGCGACCTCTACGTAATGACGTTTGGTGCCTTTGTCGCCTTCAGTGGCGCCGTCGGCTTCTCCTCCTCCATGACAGTCGTCATCGTCCTGCGTTTCTTCGGCGGCCTCGCCGGGTCCTTCACACAAGCGGTCGCCCCTGCTGTCGTGGCCGACATGTTCAATGCGCAAGACCGTGGGCTGGTGATGTCCATCTTCACGCTCGCCGGCCTCGTAGGACAGAACCTCGGGCCTATTGTCTGCGGGTTTCTTGTCAAGGCGTACGGCTGGCGCGCAATCCCCATACTGATCACCGCTGCATCGGGACCGACCTGGGTTGTTCTGACACTCACCTTCCCCGAGACGTACGCACCTGTCCTCCTGCAACGCCGCGCAAAGAAACTCACGGTCGAGACGGGCAAACAACATCAGGTCGCCGGCATAGCACCAAAGCCCATCATGCAACAGCTCCGTGTGGGCGCGCTCCGCCCCTGGATCATGCTGATCTACGAACCCATCGTCACGCTCCTCTCGCTCTTTCTCTCTGTCGTGCACGGCACGCTTTTCCTCCTCTTCGCCGCGTACCCCATCGTCTTCCAGCAAGTGCGCGGCTGGCCACAGGGCGTGGCTTCTCTTCCCTTCGTAGCCATCATCGTCGGCATTATGCTATCGCTCATCTACGTCGCGCTGGTCGACCAGAAGCGCTACGCAAAGGTCGTCGCAAAGTACGATGGCGCCGCGCCGCCCGAGGCCAGACTCCCACCCGCCATGCTCGGGGCCGCGGCGCTCCCCATCGGACTCTTCTGTAAGTCTCCCTCACCTTTCCCGTCATTCCAATTCTAACAAGCACAGGGTTCGCATGGACAAACGCCCCTGAGCTCCCGTTCATGATCTGCGTCTCAGCCGGGACCCTCTTCGGCTTCGGCATGGTGCTGCTCTACATGTCACTCACCAACTACATCGTCGACGCGTACCTCGGATACGCGGCCTCGGCCCTCGCAGCCAGCACCGTCCTGCGCAGCGTCGCAGGCGCCGTCTTTCCACTGTTCACGGGCGACCTGTATGCGAAGCTGGGCATCCACTGGGCGAGCAGCGTGCCGGGGTTTCTGGCGCTGGTGTTTATTCCGTGTTTGTTTGCTTTCTACAAGTGGGGGGATCGGTTGAGGGGGATGACGAGGTTTGGGGCTGAGGCGGCGAGTATGGCGGGGAGGTAGGTGGGTTTTGGGGTTTAGAGGATAGAATAGAATAGATGAGTGGAGGTGATTCAAGGAGTACAATCGTGTCCATGAAATGTCTGTTGCGCAGTGACTGATCCACCGAAAACAAAGTCCCATCCTCATGGAGGGGTGAACCTAGGCGTAGAAGATGGTGGTGGTACTCGGTTCGTGGTGGTTTGGCTTGCTGTCCGCTGCAATCTGATCAACTCTCTAGACGTTACCGGAACGTCAAGATATTTTTCGCGTTGCGAGCCGAGATTCACGAGACACGCAAAATCCCCAATGGCGACCGATGTTCAAATCCGTAGAGACCAATCATCCAAATCAACGAACCAAGACGTCCAAACCCACACTCACATGATAATCGCAACAAGCAGCCTCGGCTAAACCTGCCTCACCCCCTAGACCCACCGCCGGCCTGCATCACCGCGCGCAGGCTGCAACGACTCCAGCCCTCGACGCCATCATGTCCGCCTCGACGCACTCGAGCGCGACCGACGTCGACGCCGGAACGGACACGGAGAATGATGCGCCGCAAGTCGAAGCGCTGTTCCTGATCAGATTCGATAAGAAAGTCGGGTGCGTTCCCTCCCCTGCGAGTACCGATGTGGCGCTGACGGTGGTAGATATACAATTGCCTGGAAACGAAGCGCTAGTGGTACGGATCTCGAGGGTGTCGAGTTCAAGTCGCTGCCGTCGGGGCTGCATGCGCTTGCGAGCGACCTCGTTTACTTTACACATGCAGGGTATGCTGGGGTGAGCGCGTTTGCCAGGGGCGATGCGGGTGCCGAGGACCGCAATGCCAACTTCGTCTCGGTGGGCGTGCTGGTGCGGAGAGAGGGCAGGTTTGGGCGGCTGGGGCGCGGGTGGCTGCTGGCTGGGCGGCTGGAGAAGATAGCGGCGGCGCTGGCGAGAGATGAGACGGTGGCTCCGCTGGAGGAGTTCTGGGCGGACCAGACGAGCTGCGCGACGACGACCAAGCACACAGACAGCAAAGGCTCCCTCCGCGATCGCGCCATCTCGACCGTCACGGCCATCCCCAAGGATGAGGAGCGGCTGCCCGAGTACCACCCGGCGCTGGCGATGCTGCAGTACCTCGACCTGTTTGGCCCGCTGGTCTTCAGGCTGCAGCAGGCGGCGCTGCTGAGGAAGCGCATCTTATTTGTGGGCAGTCCGCCTGTGAGGACGACGTGCGAGTTTGGTAGGCTTCTTGGTCTGCACGGCACTGGCACGGCTAACACGCGCAGTCTACAACCTGTCGGTCCTCTCCAGCATCTCCCCGCGCGACGCCGAGCACCTTGCGCCTGGCACCGAAGACCTCCTGCGCCTGCCCGCCCTCTTCTCCATTGGCGTGCACGACATCCCCTACCTCGAAGACCTGCGCAACAAGAAAGGCGGCCACACGCCCGGCAACGACGACGACACCGCAGAGGGCTGGGTCGCGTGCACCACGGACGAGATCATTGCAACCAAGAAGAAGCTATACGACATTGTCGTCGAGATACCGCACGCCGGTGACGCAACCGCGCAGCAACGACACTGGCCGAAGCTGCGCACCAACGAGGGCGACCTCATCAAGGCGAGCCAGCGCGACGTGGCGCGGTACAAGCTTCTGCACCGCGAGCTCTGGAAACACCGCCAGCAGGCCACCAAGACGTTCCACGACGAGGACGAGCAAAACGACGACGCAGCACCGCTCATCTCGCACGACGAAATCGACGCCAAGCGCGCAGACGACGACTTCAACGAGGCCTACGATGACTCCGCCGTCGAGCCTCTCACGTGGTCACGACTTGCCTACCAGGGCTTCATGTGGTGGGCGAGCGCCGGCGAGCGCGAAGCATACACCACAGCCGAGAAGGAGCTCGACCGCGAACTCGTCGGCGACATAGCTGCCTACGAGGACTCGGTCGAGACGGCCGTGATCGCCTACTTCCACCGCCAGTCATCACTGCTGATCAACACATTGTACCAACTAGTAGAGGGCGAGCACGAGGAAGAAGAGAGGGAAAACGAAGAGGGCGACGCGCTGTGGATCGATCGAGACGACCTCAGCAGCATGGGCCTCGACACGTGGAGCGAGGCGGACCGCGCCTATGTGCAGGAGTTTGGGAGCCTGTACTTTGGACGACGCGTCGAGATTAGAGGGAACGAGGTGGACTGTTGTGGGTTGAGAGTTCCACTATTGTAAGTCTGTCCGGGCTGGTCCCGACTGCATGTAGAACCCGTCAGCAATATCCACGGTTCTGTTGTTCTGTTGTTCGACTTGAAATCGTGCGCCCTTGATTTGCTCGCCAGTCAGCAGGGCCGAGATCGGAGCCCCGCATTCTTTCGACTTTTGCGCCAATGCGCGCCGCCCCGCATCGTCATACGGCGGGCGCGCATGTCGACGGCTGAACCTCGCACGCCGAAATTGTTTGCTGTGATTCACATGGTGTGACTCCTTCACAACCGACCTCTTCTTTTATACCCTCGATTTTCTTTACGATACCCTCAATCACCACTTCACTGTGACTGATTGATTCAGAACGACCGCCCTCAATTGAACGACAACGACTGCGACAACTGCCACTTCGACGACCACCGCCAAGATGCCGATGCTTGCAGAGCCGTGGAAAAAGTACAAGGCGTTCAAGCCGCTCAACCTCCCAGACCGCACATGGCCCAGCAAGACGATTGAGAAGCCGCCGAGATGGCTGTCGACAGATCTGCGCGACGGCAACCAGAGTCTGGTGGACCCCATGGTGCGTTGGTATTATTCTTCGATTATACGCATACTGACAATGATCAGGACGGCGAGCAGAAGTGGATGTACTTCCAGATGCTCACACGACTCGGCTACAAGGAGATTGAAGTCTCGTTTCCCTCGGCGTCGCAAACCGACTTCGACTTCACACAGCGCCTCGTCCAGACGCCGGGGATCGTGCCCGACGACGTCTGGCTGCAGGTGCTGTCGCCGTGTCGCAAGGAGCTCATCCGCCGCACCGTCGACTCTTTGAAAGGCGCCAAAAAGGCCATCCTGCACCTGTACCTCGCCACCAGCCCCTGCTTCCAGCAGATTGTCTTCAACATGAACGACGCCGAGACCATCGCCCTGGCCGTCGAGTGCACAAAGTACGCGCGCTCCATCACAAAGGACGACCCGGCCCAGGCGGGCACCCAGTGGCACTACGAGTTCTCGCCCGAGACCTTCTCCGACTCGAAGCCTGAGTTCGCGCTCGAGGTGTGCGAGGCCGTCAAGGCTGCCTGGGAGCCCACCGTCGAGGACCCCATCATCTTCAACCTGCCCGCCACCGTCGAGATGGCCACGCCGAACGTCTACGCCGACCAGATCGAGTTCTTCTGCCGCAACATCTCCGAGCGCGAGAAGATCTGCGTCTCCCTGCACCCCCACAACGACCGTGGCTGCGCCGTCGCGGCCGCAGAGCTCGCACAGATGGCTGGCGCAGACCGAGTGGAGGGTACGCTGTTCGGTAACGGCGAGCGCACAGGAAATGTCGACCTCGTCACCCTCGGACTCAACCTCTACACACAGGGCGTGCACCCCAACATCGACTTCTCCGACCTCAAGTCCATCATCGACATGGTCGAGACGTGCAACAAGATCCCCATCCACCCGCGCGCTCCATACGGCGGCCAGCTCGTCGTCTGCGCCTTCAGCGGCTCCCACCAGGACGCCATCAAGAAGGGCTTCCAGAAGCGCAAGCAGGATGGCGCCACCAACGAATCCTACTGGCAGATCCCCTACCTGCCCCTCGACCCGCAAGACATCGGCCGCACCTACGAGGCCATCATCCGCGTCAACTCGCAGTCCGGCAAGGGCGGCGTGGCCTGGATCATCCAGCGCCAGCTGGAGCTCGACCTCCCGCGCGGCCTGCAAATCGCCTTCTCCAAGGTCGTCCAAAAAGAAACAGACAACCTGGGCCGCGAGCTGCTGCCGACAGAAATCACCAAGCTCTTCGAGGAAGCCTACCACCTCAAGCGCAACCCACGCTTCGGGCTCGTCGACTACGAAATCACCGCCGACCGCTCCAAGACGCCCGAGCCGCCGCAGGAAGGCAAGACGAACAAGACGAGCAACCTGCGCCGCATCTTCCACGGCGTGCTGGAGATCGACGGGCAGGAGCACAAGATCCGCGGCAGCGGCAACGGCGCTATCTCGTCGCTGGCCGACGCTCTGCGCGGACTGGGCATCGACCTCGACGTCGTCGACTACAACGAGCACACCATCGGCTCGAACAAGGACGCCAAGGCTGCTACGTATATCGGCTGTATTGTCTCCGGCGGGTCCCAGAAAGTATGGGGTGTTGGTATCCACCACGACGTCGTGCAGGCGTCTTTGATCGCGCTGCTGAGCGCTGCATCGTCGGTACGTCAAATAATAACCTGTATGATTGCTAGAGCTAACACACCCAGTTCCTCTCCTCCCGACCCTCAACCCCGATCCCCTTCCGCCCCAAGCGCTCCAACACCCTCGACATCCCCAGCATCGAAGGCAGCCCGCTGCGGAACGGGGAGCAGGCGCCGACGTCACAGAACGGGACGCAGGTAGAGAAGCTGGAGGCTATGGTTAGTGGCGAGCAGGCGGACGTCAAGAGCGCGGGGGTATAATTTACGACGAGTTGGGAATGGCTGCTGTTTTGGCCGTGGAGCTGGGTTGCTTGGACTGCATATCTGCATTATCCTGGGTGTTTAAAAGTGCCATATAGTATGAATAATGCAGCACAACACAACAAAATTATTCTACACTACTGGTTTTTTCTACTATCCTAACATTTACACCTTATTAAGAAACTACATTATAAGTTAACAAGCTCAACCATACTCCGCAGCAAGAAAACAGACCCCAAGAGCGCAGCGGTACAATCCAGCACTAGACCCATAATGCCTTTGTTTTCGAGCTAGATTGCTCGAGTTGTATAGTACACGTAATTCTATTCGAGCAGGCAGGCGTCTAAAAACTTTATATTACTACCAATCTATCTCTGTGTAGTAGGACAAGATATTCTATGTTCTTACGCAGCTCTGTATTCCAACGTACAAAACATAAACGTATAATTACTATCTATCTTTTCTGTTAGCGAGCTAGGATTCTTTTTTTGGACGTTGCGTTGCATTTCTTACTCTAGGCTAGCATTGCCGTATTAAAGCAGTACATGGTACAGATACTAGTATAGAAGAACTAGAACTCTAACGTGTTTTCGCTTCGTCTTGTACTGCTGTATTGACGACTGAATGGCACTAGGCTCTTTCTATCCTGTCTGCTTGTGAGGAAGGGGGGATTTGGTGTAGGTGCTGGGTGTTTGAGCTGACTACACGAGTGGCGGTTTGACTATGTATTAAGTTATCTTGCGACTCTGTTTCGCTGAATAGTCTAAAGCTCTTGTTCGACCTCTTTTGTACTAGCAGCACACAGCTACTTCTTCTGCTGACAGTTGACGTTCTAGACTAGCTGGTTCGTAATCTGTACTAGATTCTAGCAGTCTCGTCTCATCGTGCCGAGTCTACTAGTTTGCTGATGGAGACGTGGTTACTCTGTGGTATGTTGACGCAGAGGCGATAGATGAAGAGAGAGAGTGTGTGTAGATGAGTGTTTGGTTGTAGCCGAAGCGTTTTGTTGGTTATATTTCTGTTCTTGCTGGTATAGTATATTTTCAATGGACGTCGAATAGTCGATTCAATCACCTCAACTCGACTCATCACGCCTCACCCCCGGGAATCGTAATCCCATGGGCCCCCTTATACCCGCTCTTCTGCGGCACGCTCCACCCATCCAACACCCCCTTCTCTTTCACCTCGAAAACCTCGACCCGAATCGGCCGACACGTCCCCTTCATCCCCTCCTCCGCATCCCCCTCCTCCGCCTGCGTCCACCCCCACCGACTCAAATCCCCGCCAGGACACGTACTAAGCGCACACAGCAGGTCCTGCTCGGCGAAGAACAGCACAGCACTCTCCTTTGTCGCAGGACTAGCCTCCATGAAATACCGCCCCTGCGCGTCCAGCCCCGTGACCTGGAACACGTTCAGCACATCGTGGACGTCGAACTCCGTCAGCCCGTGCGGCAGCACAGCCCGCACGAGGTTGCTGTGGCAGTGGAAGTCGTAGCTGGCGTCGGTGAGGGTGTGGGAGATGTACGGATCGCATCGAGTTCCCAGCAGATCGTGGCATCGTCCGCCCCATTTCGTAAGGCCGCCGCGCTCGTCGCGGGATTCTTCGCGCCCGCCGTTTTTCGCGCTCCCGGGCCCGTCGCGGATCAGACACCCGTCGGAGATTATTCCTGCCAGCGGCCGCATGAAGGGGAGGTTGCTCCAGAGTCGGTCGCCTTCGATCATGTGGCTTCCTTGCAGTTGGCGTGTCCGGGCGGCCCAGAAGCGCTCGCGCGGGTCGTTGGCATTCCAGATGTTGAGGTCGCCTACTTGGGGGCCTGTGGGGGTCGAGAGGCGGAAGAGCGAGCCGGCTGGGACGCGCCAGGCGCGGCCGCTGCGCGGGGGGATGGTGAGGTCTTCGGTCTTTTGGAGGTCGGATTCTTGCAGGCTGCGCAGTTTCGCGTAGAGCGCTGTTGGGGGGTGG
>SAUA01000196.1:0-42400 GCA_004335185.1 Phoma sp. RAV-16-625 | reverse complement strand
TAGACTGCCGCCGCCGTCGAGAACTCCCACCAGTACCGGCGACGGCGACCGACCCCGAGCACGACCACGACCACCACAACGACCACGACTGCCACGACTACCACAACCACCACCACCACGACTACCACGACGCCCTCGGTGCATCTGACACAGCGCCGACATCTACTCGTCGCGGGCGAAACACGCCGGGTCAATCTCGCTTCGCCGCAGACAGGGAATCCGTAGCAGCGCCCGCCTAGACCCTCGTCGTCGTCGCCGTCGTCGTCGAGTCCAGCGGCGCGCGACACCGCGGGTCCTGCTCTCGGCCGCACGAGCTCCAGCTCCAGCTCCAGCTCCAGCACCGCCCGCCCGCACGTACCGCCCGCACCGCCCGCACCGCTCACTCTGCCACTGCACCGCACCGCACCACACGGCACCGCACTGCTCCCCACGGCACGGCACCCCACGGCAGCCCTTGCGGCGACGTCATCCAGCATGGCCTACAACAACCTCTCCAAGTACCACGAGGACTCGGACGCCGACGACGAGTTTGAGCGCGGCGGCTGGCAGCGCGACCAGGTCGCCGTCGAGTACGAGAGCTCGCCCACCAGCTCCGGCCCGCTGAGCACCGAGCACACCCCGACCACCTTCACCCACAGCAGAGACAGCCGCATCAGCCCCACCGGACTGGTCGTCGACTGGAGCGCCGAGCAGGTCGCCGACTACATCTCCGACCTGGGCCTCGACCAGTACGCAGACACGTTCGTTGGTACGTCCCCCACGCCGCAGCCTACAGCCTGCACACGCCGCTAACACAGCCCCGCGCAGACGAGGGCATCACCGGCGACGTCCTGGCCGCCCTGCAGCACGCCGAGCTCAAGGAGATGGGTGTTGGCAGCGTCGGCCACCGTCTGACCATCCTCAAGGCCGTCTACGAGGTCAAGGTCAAGCAGAACGTGCCCATCGAGCCCGACGACTACATCCCGCTGTGTAGGTGCCTGCAGCTTCTGTCTACCATCCCACGACTAACCACGCCACAGCCGCCGACACCTCCGCCCAGGAAGCACCCCCCACCCAGGACGACTTCGCAAAGGTCATCCGCGTCGTCCAGGCCCGCGACGAGCGCATACACACGGCCGAGTCGGAGCTGCGCCACCTGCGCGAAGACCTCAGCCGCGTCATCGACGAGAACAAGCGTCTGCGCGAGGAGATCCTGCCGCTCGTGCGCATGCTCAAGGAGCAGCAGCAGACGCTGCCCACGCTGCCCACGAGCCACGAGCACGTCTCCTCGCCACCAGCCACCCAAGACAACCGCACCGGCAGCAGCCTGTCCCGTAAGTTCTCCACCAAGAAGCTGTTCCTAGGGTCCGCGCCCAAGAACCCGTCTCCCACCATCCAGGAGCACCGCGCCCTCGTCGACCACGCCTCGTTAGACCCCTCAGCAGCAGCCGTCGCAGCTTCCTCACACCTCACAGCATCGCTCGGCGCAAGTGCGCAAATGTCGCCCAACTCCATCGCCCAGCCCTCGCCCACCTCGCCCGCATACAACCAGGGCCGCACACAGTACACCCGCCCCGAGATACCACGGAGCCATCAGGACCACGACAACACGCAGAGCTGGGCCTCGTCCTGGAACGCTGAACAGACGGCCACGAACCGCGATCCCCGCGCAACTCCCGGCCCGCTGTCTGCCCGCCCAATGCGCGCGAACGCCGCACCTACGCCCACAATAGACGACCGAGACCGCGACCGCGACCGAGACCGAGACCCACCGCTATCGGGCGGCTCCAACGCGAACAACCTGCAACCATCGTCGAGCTCACAGCAAGCGCCCTCGTCGAACCCGCAGGTCGAAATCTTCAAATCCTTCCGCGTGTCCATCGACGACCCCTGCCACAAAGTTCTTCCTGTGGCGCTGAAAAAGTACAACATCACCGCAGACTGGCGGCAGTATGCGCTGTACATTGTGCACGGCGACCAGGAGCGCTGTCTCGGCCTGAACGAGCGACCCCTGATACTGTTCAAGCAGCTGGACAAGGAAGGCCGGAAACCCATGTTCATGCTGCGAAAGCACGCCGCGCCGGAGCAGGGCCACGTGAGTACCGTCGGCGGAAACGACGTTCGAGCCGTGCCTCCAAACAGTGGATTCGGGTGGGACAGCCAAAACCGCGGGACGCCGCTGCCCGGTGGTGTGCTATAGTCCCGACAACAGCAGAGGAGCCACGGAGGTTGGCCTATCTTTACAACGGAGTTTGGCGCTGCCTGCAAAATCATTTACCTGGCGTTTGGGACTTGCTTCGTTTCGACCTTGTTACGCAATTCTTCGCTTCGCATCTTGCACATTACGAAAAACGGATTGACGGCCTTTTTGGACAGCGAGGGGAGGAAGTCGAGTGGATACGAGTATGTGGTCATGTAGGCCCGTTACGAGATGTTGGGCTCTACCGAGAGCTACATGTATGTCGTTTGAAGCTTTGTACGCTATTGTAAGCGAGCGTACTGATGCTACTGAGATGTAGGAGGCTGGTGTAGGTCGAGAATACACAAGTATACACGCTACGTCACGAGACTGACGAGATACGAGACGCGCTTGATGCTTTTATTTTCCATACGACCCTTCAACTCACAACGCTGCAGATATTACATCTTCGACCTTTTGGGACGCTCGTCTGGATCCAGACATTGACAGCATCGTCATCAGCTGCAAGTTACACCACAGACTCCACCCCTCTTCCTTGCCATCTCTTTGCCCCTTATTCCCAATAGCCGTTTTTGACAGCCTGCCCGTGTCCGCGGAGTATTCCAAGATTCTTCGAGGTCCTCCAGGCTACCTCCCTTCGCTTAAAAGTCTTGATGTCATATCGTCAACCACCAATATCGCTGTCTGCCTATCACTTGGAACCTCGACAGCACAATGATTCGTTGCGGTTATCCATGCCGCGCTACTCCTTCTCCGCACCTCGCTAATCTCGCGTGGCTCGACAGAGCGCCACAACGCGGCTGCGGGCTGAAGCGTGCCGCTTGTAGTGCTTCTTGATAGGACGTGTAGAGGGAGACGGCAAGGCTGGACTAGCGATTGGAAGACGGATTGGGTGAAGGAAGGCTGGGCTGGGGAGTCTTGTCGTCACTGCGGACTGTTCCTGGATATGGACATGGTGGAGTGGCGTGCGTCTGTGTAGCTGGAGCTGGTGTATAAGAGCTTGAAGCACTCTTCGCAAAGACGACAACTCGCAGACCTTCAATCAAAATGCACAACCTCGTCCTCTTCGCAGGCTTCGCAGCCCTAGCTGCAGCCCAATCGCAGGTCGTCGAGGCACCACCCCCTCCCCCCGTCCGCCTATCGACAACAAAGTCGGGTGTCCTCCCAACCATCCCCTCAGCAACCGGCACCCCCTTCGCAGGCCTCGACACCCTGCAAGGCGCCATCATCTCCCCCCTCCCGCCAAACCCAACCTACACTCCCCTCCTAGGCCCCGCGCCCTCGCAAACCTCCCAGCCGGCTGCCACCTATGTCGCCACGCTGCCCCCCAGCATGTTCAACCCCCTAGTCGGCGACCCAATCCAGGGCACCGTAGTCGCCGTCGGCGGCCCCGCAGGCGTAGAGTTTACCCTCAACATCACCAACCTCCCCGACCAAGCCGCCTACGGGCCCTTCGCGTGGCACATCCACGCCCTCCCCGTCCCCGCCGATGGGAACTGCACCGCGACAGCCGGCCATCTGGATCCGCAGAACGCAGGGGAACTGTACATGTGCAACACAGCCGCGCCCGCGAACTGTCAAGTCGGAGACCTGGCGGGCAAGCACGGCGGCAAGATTGCGGCGCCGGGGAGTTTCAGCACCAAGTTTGTTGATGGCTTCCTCAGTACGCAGGTGGGCAGTCCGGCGTTTTTGGGCGGGTTGGGCTTTGTGCTGCATACGCGGAATACGTCGAGGATTACGTGCGCTAACTTTGAGATGCTGGGCGCGGCTGGGAATGGGACTGTTGGGGGTGGGAATGCGACGGCGACGAGCTCGGGGGGGTTGCCTGAGTTTACGGGGGCTGCGGGGCGGGTGAGGGGTGGTGTTGGTGCTGCTGTGGCGGCTGTCGTGCTTGTTGGGTTGGTTGGTGCGCTGTTGTAGGTGGTGAAGTTGGGTGAGTTTTTGTATATCTTGGATTTGTGATTGTATTTTTTGGGGACGTTCATGAGCTGGGTTGTGTAATTCGTGAACTTGGTTCATCAAGATCGGGTGGGAGTGCACGAACATAGTCCACGAGTCTGAGGTTCAAGACAAAGTCCACAATAAATACCACGCACTTCAAACTTCATGCACTTCAAGGCAACCCCCACAATCCTCGTCCATCAGTTCACGACGTCCACGACGAAGTTCAACGCAGAGTTCACATGCCCAATCTCCGAGTCCATGCACTCCACAGCAAGCTGTATACACCCAGTTCTAGACGTATATACAGTAGCCAGCAACAGCAGCACAGCACGCGCTATACAACGCCTCGTACAGTGTGGAGCGCGGCACTTTGATCTAGTCGCTGCGGGCGGCGAGGAACATGGCCAGCCGTCGCAGACGCGCATCAGTGTCGAGCCTGTGCTACGACGTACTTGCTGTTGCTCGATGGCTCTCCATCTGTAGATGGGGAAACCAGCCATTGGCAGTTCAATTCGGTGATGAGGATCGATTCGATCCGCCCTCGAGAAGGTGGGGGAGCGAGAGAGACTTCTTCGTCTAGATGTATTTGAATTCATGGTGTGATGGACCATGTAATCGAGAATCGGGAATCTCTGGTTTTTCATCATCCATCCATTCAACCATCTATACATCTACTCAACTACTGGGCCCCCTTCAGTTACCCCCGCCACTTCCTTCGTCTTTCTATTCTTCCATCTCCTTCTCGCCTCTCCACCCCTACACGAAAGAAGACCCAAGACCACGCTTTTACGAACCCCGATATTGCATCTAGGTGTTACAGAGGATATACTGACTGGTGTTTGGTTCTCGGGGGAAAGAGGCGTGCTGGAGTCGGTAAGTCTATTCGCAGATCTAAGAATACGTGTATATCCGAAGTTAGCTGTGCGATACTAGGGTTCTGTGTGTGTATGGTATAGTTCTGGATTCCCACGCAAGAGTATCGTGCAGAAAATCGAGGGGTGGGGTGGTACTGGATAGGACTGTTTTTATTTTATTTTGGATCAAGTCTTCGAGCTAGAGATCTAGATCTGTGGTGCGGTGAAGCGAGGGAATGTCCTGTCCGCGAGGTTGTGGGGATTGGAGTTGTTCAGGAGAGAGAAAGGAAGAGACATAGGCGTATGTTGTGTGTTAGATGTGTTTTAGATGACGAGGCTGGAGAGTCCTGATTGTGGGGATGCGCAGTTTAGACAGCACAGAGAGCTGCTCAAGTGGTGGGTGATATAGCTTTGCAAGGCTTCGAACGACCTCAATACCCACCGCCGTAAGCAGACTGCAGTCCATACGGCGCATCACTAACATGGTCAACCCCCTTATCACTCAAAAACTCCCCCAGCGCCTCCTCCAATCTCTCCGCAATCTCTCGATCCACCTTCCCAAACACACCAATCGTCTCCTTCTGCACCCGCGGCAACGCCTTCTTCAAATGCCCGCTCAGGTTCGAAATAAACACCTCATCCTGCCCCCACTGCTTGAACAGCGCCCACAGATCGCGCGGCTGCTCGAAATCCTCGTCCGTCACCTCGGACGTGTAGTTGGCCACGGACCCAACCCACTCGTCGTGCGCGACGTCGGTGGGCCCGCCCGAGTTGACCTTGCGGAATGACGAGCGCACGTAGTCTGGGTCTGCGCCGTAATTGCCGTCGATGCGCATGGGCCCGTCGCGCTGGTAGGGGGAGTAGACGTACTTTGCACGGTTGCAGGGGAGCTGCTGGTAGTTTGGCCCGATGCGATAGCGGGCGGCATCTGGGTAGCTGAACATGCGTGCTTGTAGCATGATGTCTGCCGAGGGGCCGATGCCCGGGACCATGTTGCTGGGGGAGAAGGCGGCTTGTTCTGTGTCTTGGAAGTAGTTGGCTGGGTTCTTGTTCAGTGTGAGCTTGCCGATGGGCTGGAGGGGGAAGTCTTTGTGCGGCCAGATTCTGGTGTCGTCGAAGATGTTCCAGCGGTAGGTTTCTGCTTCTTTGGGGTCCATAACTTGCATGCAGAGCGTCCAGGTTGGGTAGTCGCCCTTCTCGATGGCGTTGTACATGTCCTTGACATGGTAGTCGGGTTCTTCTCCAGCTAGACGTACGGCGTCGGCTGCCTTCATCGTCTTGTTGCCACCGTCAGGCTTGAAGTGTAGCTTGACGTACTTGAAAGAGCCGTCCTCGGGCTTGCCGAACTTGAATGTGTGTACTCCATACCCGTTGACATTTCTCAGGCTCTCTGGCACACCTCGCTGCCCAAACAACTGCATTAAGCAGTGTGTTCCTTCTTGGTTGTTGTTGTGGTAGTCCCAGAACATGCTCGCGTCAGGAACGTGTGTCTGCGGGTGGTTTTGGTGTGAGCGGTTCAACGAAGGAAACTTGACCGGATCCCTGATGAAGAACACAGGCAAATCATTGCCAACGAAATCCCAATTGCCCTCGTCGGTAAAAAACTTCAGCGCGAATCCCCGGATGTCCCGAACCGTGTCCGAGGACCCCTTGGAGCCAGCGACGGTGGAGATGCGTGCCAGAACCTTGGTCTTTTTACCAACCTCACTAAAAAGGTTTGCAGATGTGATGTTTGTAATATCATGTGTGACCTCGAACTCTCCCCATGCTCCTGCAGCTTTGGCGTGCACGACTCTAGAAGATGTCAGTATGTCCTGATCTGGTGACGCTGGGTTCATACCGCTCGGGTATCCGCTCGCGAGGGAAGTGTGCAAGGGTTTCGATGAGCTGTGTATCAGACAGAAGAGTAAGTCCACCGCCTTTTAGTGGATTGCCTCGCAGAATAGTCTGTGATGTTGGATCTCCTGCCGGTCTCCCTTCAGCCAGGGTGTAGACGGGTTTGTCGCTGTTTTGCTAAGACGAATTATTTTAGATTTTGCCAGCCGTGGGAGCGCGACTACATACTGATGACATATCTGAATGCTGTTGAGTGTAAAGAGATTGGTTGACATTTGCACGGCGCTCAAGCGGTTTTATCCTTTGCATACATGCATCTGTGCGCTTATATCTCACAATGAGATCATTCGACGCGCACTCGAAGCATATACAAGCTATCTTGATCGACTCTGTCGTTCTTGCGTCATCGTTACTAAGCGTAGCAGAGTCGTCCTGGTCATCCACAAATTAGTCCACTGTGGGTCTCTAGCTTTTGTTGCAGTGGATGCCACGGAGATAAGGCTGAATTCTTGGACGAGTATTCCGGACATAGGTCTTGAAGAGGAAACTGCAAGGAGCGAAGAACAAAGGCTGTTTAATAGCTCGGGTTACAATGTACATTTTCAGTTCTGTTGTAATCGTGGCCGTGACGTAATTTGGACCTCACTCTTCGTAACATAGACATGAGAAGCCAAGCAGGGACGTTACCAGTGGAATTTCAAAAGAAGACTGATGGTTCGTGTCTGTAGTATTACTACTCTACTGTCGCGAAACATGGAGTGAAAAGGATGGAAATTAATACCGGCGGTGCATGTTGTTCTCAAGTTTTTCGCTACCACGTAGCTGGGTGTAATGGCTGGTAGACCCTGATCGTGCTTGAGGTTGCATCAAATTGGGTGCTTAGGGTCCAAAAGCAGAGACAACACTATGTGTAGCAGTCTCTAGCGCAGAAGCTTGTACGGACATTGAAAGGGTTTTAGCAAGGGGCGGCTTTGCTTGCAATCTATAGTAGACTCGCACTACTTCGATCGCTGGTCAACCATCATCTCGGCGCTCATGCTCCGCCTTTTGGTGTAATCTTTCAGCTCCTCAAGATCAAAGGTGAGATACAAACGGCATACCTATAGTATCGTTGAGTGCTTCAGCAGCTGATGGGGTGTGAACCTTGGAAAGGATGAATGACTTCAGAAGACATGGTGGTACCCCGCATTCGTACATTATTGGTGCTGCAACCCTTTTCGACTCCATTCGTCATGATTGACAGTCCGCATGAAGCCAAAGGGTGATCCTTCCGTGCGGACGTCGGTAGTTGCTTTTGGCGGGGTTGATATCTGCGGAACGCGTTCCGAATGCAGGATCGAGCTCGAGTACTTCAGTACATCCTCGAGCATCAATAAAAGAGATTCCGACCTTTTCAGGAAGCTTCAAGATGCCATTGCCCGAACAAACACTCAAAACCCTTGCGAAGACTGTGGACGATGCGTGCGCCGACCCCAGATCCGACATTCCAGGAGTCAGCATCGTTGTAGTTGGCAAAGATGGGGAAGAGCTGTTTGCACACGCGGCAGGCCAGCGAGGTGTCAGCTCTTCTGACCCAATGACTCTAGACAATGTATTCTGGATCGCATCGTGCACGAAGATGATAGGTGGCATAGCATGCATGCAGCTGGTGGAGCAGGGCAAGCTGCACCTGGACGACGGAGATGAGATCGAGAGGCTTATACCGGAGTTCAAAGATTTACAGGTCTTGCAGAAGGACGGGAAGCTCGTTCCCAAGAACAAGAAAATCACCTTGAGAATGTTGCTCACTCATACCGGTAAATAGATGGGTGCACCTCGGAGTAGACTATGGCTGACTCTATCAGCTGGCTTTGGGTATACGTTCTTTAATGAGCGTTTGCGAGACTTTTCTCACCCGATAGGATTTGATGAGTTCTCTGGACATATAAAGGACATCCTGCAGCCACTTATCTTCCAGCCTGGAGAGGGCTGGGAATACGGCTTGAATATCGACTTCGCTGGTCTTGCACTCGAGCGTGTCACCGGGCTGTCGCTGAACGAGTACTGCCACAAGTATATCTTCGAGCCGCTTGAGCTGAAGAACATCTCCCTGTTCCCAACGGCCGGGATGAAGAAGCAGCTTGCTCACATGAACCATCGTAACAAAGATGGCTTACTCATCGCTCGCGATCACCTCCTACGCAAGCCGCTCGTGGTGGAGCCCGCAGAAGTCAAAGATGTTTTGAACAGTGCTGGCGCGGGCTGTTTCGCAAAGCCTTCAGATTACGCCCGTAAGTCGTACAACACTCGGCGCCTCGGGAAGAAGCTCGCTGACATTGCAAAGAAATCATCGCAACACTCCTGAACAACGGGACGTCTCCAAAGACTGGTACGAAGCTGCTCGACCAGGCCACAGTAGATACAATGTTCACCAACCAGATCGAAAACTTTCCTGATTTCGCTCGTCAAGGCATACCGGCTGCCAAACCCGATCTCACGAACGCCATCCCTGAAATTTACCCTGTTGAGGGAAACCCACCTCAGGGCTGGGGGCTGACGTTCATGCTGTCGAACGGCGGGCCGACCGGAAGATCGAAGAGCACGGGATTCTGGGCAGGCCTACCAAATTGCTGGTGGTGGGCTGATCGAGAAAAGGGTGTCGGCGGTATCGTCTGCACTCAGATACTTCCCTTTGCTGATGCCAAAGTTCTCGGCTTGTGGTTCAATGTTGAAGGACAAATCTACCAGGCTCTTGGCGCCCAAGCATGAGTAGCAGTGGGTCCTCGATAAAGCATGGAACTTTTCAAAAACCTTATCTGCAACATTCGTTATCAAGTCCCTGTTTGACATGGTGTCCATGACAGCCCTTATCATACTTCAATGTTGTTGATAGGATGCTCCCAGGCGGTTTTTGTCGACTTGCTGTGCCCAGATAGCTATTAGCTCACTGTTCTAGCGTCCCTCATCACCCGCAGAAGAGACCAAGAAGCGTTCAGCCGACAATGGATCTATTCGGAAGTGTGGGCCTCCGCATCACATGGCAAGATCGGCAGATAACGCGCACAGACAACGAACGACGACCTGCCCACGTGTTGCCATGGATTAACGCCCTGTTATGACTTGTTAAACCAATGAGTGCTTCAGCATTTCACCGCGCGTTAAGCCGTAGAACGCGTTGAAGATGTGTCTAGTCGCACATTAGCTTCCCCCGCAAAGCCTAATCAGGACTGAACCTAACCGATACCTAAGCTGCTCGCGCGGGGTTGTGCATGAGAAGTGTCAGCGGCGCGGAAGCCGGTTTTACTCTTCTGTACGCCGTTCTCTTCCTTTTTCCTATTATCGACGTCCTGTCCGATGTAAAGTATGAATTTTGTTGATGTACAACCAAAGTCGTTTCTTGATTATGCCTGGACGTCGCCCACGCCCCCGGTGATGAACGCACCGAAACCGTCAAAGACGAATCGGAAACAAAATCGGTGTTGCGACCAATGCCGGAAGGGCAAAAGAGCGTGCGATGCCACAATACTGGAGGATTCATTGCTGGACGCTAAAGCGGAGGACCATCCAAGCGTCTTCCACTATAGTGGTGAGCTCTGTTGCTCCAAGAGTGACACGGCAGTTGACTGACTATGCAGATGTCTATGGACCGTTGACTGCATGTGCAAACTGTGAGAAGACGAAGAAGAATTGCACATTTGAATGGCTTCGATCGCAGAGGGTGTTGCAGGCAACACAGCCTTCTCCAGGCGCGGCTCCGTCGGCGAAACGTCGCCGAACGAACAGTAGTACCGCCGTCACGTCCCAAAACCCAAATGAAACTCCAAAGCAGGCTGAGATTGGAGAAGAGCCATGTCGGTCGGATCGCGTAGGGAGCGGAAACTCCATGAGTCCAGCACAACTAGGAGTGACATTTGGCGACTTCCCGGGTGTGCCGGCGCTCGAGACAGCCCCTCCGACAACCGCTTTTCAGTCCACGCCTACTCCGTGGTACGATGTCTTCGGTCTGTCAGCAAGGAGCCATCTTGGACGCTTGAGCGACGTCTTCGAAGATGATGCGAGTCCGTTGACGTGTGATTCTGGACGAGTCTCATCCCTGGAAACCCCGCCTGGCAGTACGAGAGAGACAACTGAGGACAGCAGCCAGCGCCATACCCAAGCCGCCAATACATGCTCGAGCGATACTTTGCACAAAGTAGAAGGTTCTGTCATGCGCACTGGGCGGAAACGACGACGCCGCAGCTCATCGGCATCTCTTTCAAATGGTGCGCTTCCTTGCCCAGCCATCTCGTTCGCAGCTGAGTTCGTATCGTCCGCAAACACAACGTTCTTGAGAGAAGGCCTGCTGAAGATCTACCATGACAGCTTCGAAAACGCCCTCTCATGCTGGTTGACTGAGCGAACCTGCCCGTATAGTGCCAAGGCAGACATATCATTAGCAAACGACGGCGGGCCAGACTGGAACCGCATATACCACCGGGTGTTTCGGCTCGATCGCATGGCTTCTTCGGTCCGAGGGAGACAACTCACGTTCAGCGAAGACAAGGCTGTTAGTAAGGCTCTCAATTCGGCAATATTTTCCTTTGCAACGCAATGGGCTCAATCGTCCGAACGAAGCAGAGCCAGATACCCGTTCGACTATAACGGTTCGAGAGGAGGGCTGGACGTCTTCACAAGTGACAGCGTGGACCACTCATCAAATGGAATCGAGTTCGATCGGTCGCTACAAGTTACGGCATGGCACGAAGCACGCGTGGCTTTACAGGACGCCAGTGAGATTGACTCATTCAGGCTAGTTCTTGCACAAATAGTCTTCTCGCTGACCCAGCGACCGGATGATCCCGACATCAAAAGCAATTTGGAAACACCAGGGGACAGTGTCGGGCCGACAAGACTGGTTTCGTGTGGTGAAGATGCAGACATGGCCGAATGCGAGGACTTGATGTCAAAGCTTAACCTCGCATTAGATGCTGAAGACTCTCCTATGTACTTGGAGAAAGCGGTTCGGCGCATACATTCGCTCCGATCCCGGATGACAATGTGCGCAGGCACCCCACCAGTTAAACCACGAACAAATCGACGCGGCAAGCAGTACAGACCGTCGACACACTGCATAGATGCCGCCGACCGCGCTACTGTCGACTTGCTCTTCTGGCTGGGCGTCATGTTCGACACTTTATCTTCGGCGATGCACAAACGGCCTCTAGTGCTGTCTGACGAGGACAGCAACGTTTATGCGAACGAACTGCATTCGTCGCCAGATCAGAAGCCGCAAAGCCTGGGGTCGTTCGTATCGAGAAGCACTGAAGGCGTTTGGGACATTCACCTCTTTGCTCACCAGCGCACTCGTCTGCAACAGCAACTTGTACGATGGCCATGCTCGTTCGAACAGGCCGCTGCTCTTTTGTGTGACGCAGCTCCAGTAAAGGTCCTTCTCTTCCGAAAAGTCACACGAATTCAGACACTCCTTACTCGGAACTGTCGTGGAGAGAGGATCGAACGTTCCATCAAAGCTGCTCTTAGCGTATGCGAGCACTGGGAGCAACTCTATGCCCCTTTCATTCGAGATTGTATGCAGCACCACGATAGTCTGCCACCCCGCATTCAGTCATGGTATATCTGTTTGACCGGGCATTGGCATCTTGCAACACTGCTATTGGCAGATCTGATTGACATCGTGGATGCCTCCGAGTTTGGCGTAGAGTCTCAGCAGCTGCAACGCGCTTCGACCGACTTTGTGGGGTACTTTCGAAAGAGCAACTGTCAAGCTCTTTCAGAGCTGGCGCGTTGTGCTTGCCCACGTGAGGATGCGTCATTTGCACAATCGCGGGACTTTCATTTTGCTGTGAACCAGGGCGCTTTGCTGACGGAGCCTTGGACTGCGGTGCTGATACGTGCTTTCGCCAAAGCTGGAATGGCACTGCTTGAGACTGAGAGTATTTTGCCTCCGTTTCCATTGGGTTGTACCTCTGAAGCGGAGGAAGCGTTCCGACGGGCAGACGATTGCGTCAAGGCTCTGTGGTACCTTGGGAAAAAGTCCGATATGGCTCTGGCGGCGGCGAAGATCTTGGGGTATGCATTGGCGAAGAAGCGCAAGGGTGCCGTGGAAAAGCTCGAGGAACTGAGTTCCTACCTCCAAACCGAGATGTGGCAAGGCGTCAATGATCTGGATGAGTCTGCCAAATGGGACTATCTGATGTGATATCAACACGCTATAGCGCCTCTTGGGTGTCAATGCATATGACTACACAGGAACAAGCACGTTAAGAAATGTTTGCGTGAATCGAGTGTGTTATGTCGTGTTAGTGATGTAGCTAGCTAAAAGACGACTGCTGCAGCTGTATGCACAGGCCAAGTCAGCACGTGACGTGCTAGGTCCACTAGTGTCTCGCTGCTTTTCGGCACTGCGATGCCTTACCCTCCTTCTTAAAGCGCTCAACGCATTATGCTGCAGTGATGGACTTTTCTCGTCGAGGTGCATGAACAGTGCATTCCAGCCAATCACTCCCGTCATTCCATTTTGCTCATCGCAAACGCGCAAATCGCGCTAAAACGCGGCCAGCAACCACTGTCCTTACGACTATCCTGTCTAGAACATCATGGGTCTTCCCGAGTGCGACGTCCAACAGGATCTCATGACTTGTGCTAATGTACTAAAGGCTCTGGGATACTATTCGGGACTTCGAGGAGGTCAAGCCCATCGCGAAGCTTGCCGAAGACCATTACAGAGAACATGGCAGACCACTTAGAATTGCTGTTGACGAGGCTGATTGGAGGTTCAATAATCTCACTACAGCGCAGGTATACGCCATTCGTGATTGTGCGTAGTATGGAATTCTGGGCTTCACCAGGCTGACTTGTGCAGCTTCCAACGAGCCTGCCTTCCAGGGCATTGAGAAAGCCATGTTCTACCGCATCTGCAAACTCTCCACTCTAAATATCCAGCTGATATTTGTGTCTGACGGGCCGGGAGTTCCTGCTAAGCGTGGCAGGAATGGCGGAAGGAAGATTGATTACGAAAGACTTCGCCTGTTGAAACAGTTGCTGCGGTGCTTTGGCATCCCGTATCAAGAAGCGCCCGGTGAAGCGGAAGCAGAGTGTGCGCGCCTGCAGATACTAGGTATTGTTGATGCTGTGTGGTCTCAGGATTCGGATTGCCTCATGTTTGGATGTAGCCTGTGGCTCCACGACGATCGAGTTGCCAAAGAGCCCGGGACCAAGGATCGCAGCAAGGAAAACACGAAAAAAAGTGACAGACGCGTCCGCGTTGTTCGAGCCAAGGACTTGAAAGACAGACTGAACTTAGACCGCGAAGGATTGGTCCTCTTTGCTATGCTCGTTGGCGGCGACTACAACCCAACCGGCCTACGAGGTTGTGGCGCAGGTATAGCTTTGGCTGCTGTGAAAGAAGGATATCTTGCACAGGCTCTGTGCTTGTGTTGCAGCCAAAGAGATTGTACGGAATGGAGTTTCCAATTGACTGCCTTTCTTCAAACGAGGCCTCACGTGCGAAACTTGCGCGTACCTCCTGGTTTTCCAGACTTTAAGATTTTGCAGAAGTACTACCGACCGAAAGTCACAAGTGACGAGCTCCTGACAGGAAACAAGTCGCTCAGTCTGGCTTTCAGTCGGAAAATTGATGAACACAAGCTGCTCGATGTGACAAGCAGCCGATTCAACATCTGGGGAAGACTTTACATGAATTGGGTGGGCCCTGTGCTGCTTACACGATCACTCTCGAGCAGAAGTTCGTCGTTGCCTAAGGAAGTCGTACACGATATCAAGCTCACGAAGCAGCGCGCGAGCAAGAGCCAGGAAGAAATGTCGTTACGCTCCTTTGAACGCAAAATTACTTTCTCGCCTTTCGAAGTCACCAGCTTGCGAAGAGAGGATCTCGAGGGTGGTGACCGCGAAGGAATGTGGGAGGGCAAGAGGGATGTGCCATATGATCCGACGCATCGAGTTGAGTGCGATTACTTTCCGGCGTTCTGGCTCCAACGAGTCCTGCCCCCAGAGGTCCTTGATCCGCCTCCGCCTGTGTCGAAGACAAAGCCCTCAAAGCGGAAAGGGCAGCCGGACTTTGATGATGGGGATACAGTGTTGCCGTCACCCACGAACAAGAAGCAAAAGTCACAAAGCAGTAACCAAGTGGTGTTGGCTACACCTCATTTCAATTTCACAAGCAAGCCCATACCCAGTAGTCTGCCAGTCGACCATATTGGTAGATTAACACCCCGAGTCCCAAAACGAGGGTCAGCCAAAAACACGAAAAGCACAGTTGCCCGCTCAAACCCTTCAAAGACACTCGTTCAACAGCAACCCCCAACTACGTCTTACGAAGTTATTGATCTGTCAAACTTAGACGACGATATCGTCTTGCGTCTTCCTCCTAGCCGACAAACTAAAGAATCATCATCGGTAACGGCAACGCTATCCAACGTGGTGGATCTTGGCTCGCCAGAGTCATCTGCAGACGAATGCGAGGACTTAGCTTGGGCGATGCGTTTGAGTGTACAGTCATCACATCGAGGAAGCAAACTACTACTCGGCAACACGATTGTGCGAGACGTTAACACACCACCTAGATTCCCGCACATCCAGAAAGTGACTACTCCCCCCAGGCCCGTGGCTTCTATCGCGAAAGCGACACCGTGTGAGATCGATGGTGAGGCACGTAGCACCAACACTGGATCCGTCTCCACCCCAAATAAGCTTGATTCAATACGTGCTGCTCGTCTCAAGCATTTCGCGTCGAGTCCCGTCGCTAAGCCCGAAGAAGATGTGCCAAACAAAGAGATAGCAGCAGCACCAAGAGCGGGGGCTTCTGTTGACTGCATCGATCTTACTGGGGACTGAGCGAACAGTCCCACCTGCGGCGAACGTACTATGAGCCTGAGTAGCTCTGAGGATTAATTTTGCCGTACAGAGGGCTTGTCGCTTTCATACCTGCCCGCAGTCCCTCAAGACGAAGTAACGCTGGCGACTGTCTCCACGGACCACGTTCAAACACGGCTCCAAATTTCAACTACTTTGTAACAATGTTTAATACAACAAGCACAGGCGATATTCTGCCACGACCTTCATTCGGCGAAATACTGCTGGCGCTCCAGTAGCCACAAGCATGTTATAAAGAAGCCAATATTATATCCGTTGAGCGGAGTATGGTAGCGAAGCTTCGTTGCACAGAGAAAACTCGGCGTCATGGAGCCAACATCCTACACACAACGATAGATTTCCTTGCCGGAAATTCGTCAACCACGCTTAGATACAGGACGGTGCCGCTCAATGATCTGAACTGGATGAATCTCTCTCGCGGCGTGAAAGCACAGGCAAGGCGTCCTTCTCCAGGAACCTCATCGAGGCCTTCAAATCATTCTCATGTGCAGGCTGTTCTTGTCTGACATGTACAATCGACGCGCGATATAACAGATCTAGTGCACAACTGCAAGCCAATTTTTTTGTGGCACTCCCCCTCCAAGATCAGATCAATCCTCAGACCCTGTACTCTAAGAGTGTCGATGACTTCCACAATCCGAAAGACGAAACCGTCTGCATCGGTCACCAGTTCCTGGTTTTCCTCGTCTCCAAAGGAGTCATGTGCCATGTCTACATGTACAGTTACTGTCGTGCGCAATTTTTGAATCGCAGTAAGTGCTCTCAAAGCTTGGCAGCACTTGGTGATTTCTTCCTCTTTTGATTTGGAATCACTCCCGTGAGCGTGCAAGGAGGGCTGGATCTGCAAGTGCATGCGACGAACATGGTCGGCTGGTCGCATGCCCAAAAAAAACCTGTCAGTTTCAAGGAACGTCCTCAACAACTCAAGCTCTCTATGAGCAAACTTAAAGGTACGCGTCCGGTAGTACGCGTCAAGCACTTCTCTGGCGGCATCCCTCCCGATACGATCCGGACGCACATGCAGAAGAATTGGGTCTTCGGTCCATTGGTATGAGTGGGTTCCGATGGACTGCCGTACAAGAAAGATATATTTATTTCCGGCTGCATGGCGGACGATGACTTCGTTGTCATAGGGACCTTGTACACAGTATGTGTGTATGTGGTCGCGGAGTTCCAATGGCAGACATGAGTACATTCTCAGGAACAAATGCTCCTGCTCGGTCTTCGAGATCTGTCTCCCATCTCTGCTATGAACCTTTCAGCATCAAGCACAGTATTTGACAGGTACACCTACCTACTGCTTCGCATGGTGCGGCTGTTGATGCGCGACCGTAGAGTCGCAATATTGCGCCTCCATTGTCGACTATGGAATCTTGAGCGAACAGCTCAGGACTATAGGGGACGCGAAGCTCAATATGAATCATCGAGCATTGTCTCGAACTTGTTCCCATACCCGCATGTGTATCCAATACAGCACGTGAACGCTATGCTGCAATCAAGCTATTTTTGCGAGCTATTCTCGCGCGCCAGTCTCGATGGGGTAATATTGGTCCGCGGTGTAAGACAAAAAACGCCACCATGCGGAGGCTCCACGAACCTGCGAGTCGCATGTCAGATCTATTCCCGACTTGTCAATTGACAGGCAGTTACTCCAGTAATAGTCTTGTAAGCCCCCAATGAGGCATTGTCACATCAAGAATCTGTGGCTAGTGCAGGGCGCCCTGCAGGCTACAGAGCCGCATCAACACCCTACACACTAGGCACGCGCGATGAGCTATACAACCCTGGCCGCCCCCCACAAGTGAGTTTTCTATTATGGGTGCACTGGCCCCCGCAGGACTCAGCATCTCTAGCAAAAAGCAGCACCCTGAATCCTAGAGGATGAAGGTGTAGTAGGTCCACCAATTGTCAACAGGGATGTTCGTGTGTCACTTCAGCTGAGGCAGAAACGATTGATCAGGCAACTGCCACAATTTGATTGTGACTAACAGTGTAGATTATGCTGCTGTTGTCTGTCTTTGATGTTTACCGGCTACTCATACTAGAATGATGAAGATACAAAGTCAGCACGACCGAACTACAGGATTCGAGCAATACATACCTCTGATTCGACACCTCTTTGATATGATTTCAACACATGAATAGCATGTTGAGGTACCTCAATAGGCTTTTTACAGTCGTTGACTGTCAGTTGTAAGTGTCAACATGGTAGGCTGAGCAGATGTGGTGGCTGAGAAAATCTCTCCTGGGGCTCGGCTTGATCTGACTGAGACGAGATGACACACATTTAGAGATTCAGCACACTAGTCTCTGGGAAAAGCCATATGTTTGTGGGTCCGGTGACTCTACTGGCTACTATCATTGGTCATCTGTAGCCTCCTGGGCGCCTTGTCCGAAACACCTGAAGACGTGAATCCGCCAAGAAACCAGCTTCGGTTGTCAGTCGGGAATGCTATTGGACTTGCGGTGAACTATCGCTTCCCACGAGCTTGAATAGGAAAGAAGTGACGCCAATTCCTTGGTTCTGGTCCGCCTTATTCACTCCGCGTCCAGATTCTTACTCGGTCAGCTCAGGGAAAATGAGAACAGCTATGTCTAGTTTCTCCTCTGCGTGCGGCCTCTTGGTACTAAAGCTGTTTCATGCTATCATTGGGACTGTAATTCACTGCCTCGTCGAGGGCTTTTCTGGTCGACCGGCGCCTAGCAGCCACACAGATCCTATTCTTGCCTTGACCGAGCCGCAATATGGAAGCATGAACCATCTATCAGCCCTTTTGTTACGTCCTCCGCCTTTCCTGATGGTCCTGACGTGCTGCTTACCTTCGGCGGTAGCAGCAAGCGGATTGCAGCCTGGCATCCCAGGGTCTTCGAACGAGTCAAGCAACTTTGCACTGTTCCTTCCTCCAGTCACCACACTCAGCCCCCCATGTAGCTGCTATGACACTGCTTTACGATGCAAATTCTGCCAGCTTTGATAGTTTCTCATTCAGTATATGTCTAGGTTCATTGCATGTCGTTTTGATCATTACCATAACATCGATGTGCATTTTGCCAAACCTACACTCTAAATACCATTGGACTTCGCTTTGCTCTTCCTTCGTTTTATCATGGTCGGCCAAAAAGCTCACTCCATATATATCACCGGTTTGGCTCATGAGTATCCTCGGTACTCTCATACGCAAGAGCAGTTTGCCGACGTTGTCAAAAGACTCTATCCCGAATACATCACATCCCCAGGGTAAGTAGAAGGATATGAACCACAAAATCCTGTGACTATCACTGATTCACGACCAGACTCCAAAAGCTATTGCATGTCAATGGTAGCACGAAGATATCATCTCGCCCTAGCATTCTTGATTCGACCACCTGGACGAAAGAAGATGCTACACCTCCAACAATCAGCGAACTTTCACAGAAGTTTCGAACTGTGGGCGTTGAACTCACAGTGACGGCATGTAACAAAGCAATGGAAGAAGCACGACTCTGCGTAGAAGATATCACCCATGCTGTCGCGGTCACATGTACCGACCAAGGCAGTCCGGGCTACGATCTCTTCGTCAGCCAGAAGTTGCAACTTCCACTTGGCATCCATAGGACGCTCCTCCATGGTGTAGGCTGTGCCGGCGGTCTGTCGGCACTCCGCGAAGCCGCAACCCTCGCTGCTTCCGCTTCATCACAAAATCGACCGGCTCGTGTATTGGTGTTTGCAACAGAGCTTTGCAGTCTGTTTCTGAGAGCCGAACTAAAGTTGGCCTGTCAGGACAGCGAACACCTTCACATTGCTCCAGCTTTGTTCTCAGATGGTTCAGCTGCGCTGGTTGTGTGCAACGAACTGGCAATCAATGACAACCAAAGACCAATTTATGAGCTGAAAGAGTGGGGCAGTGCACTTGTTCCCGGAACACAAGACTATATGAGTTACATTGCGAGCCCGAGTGGTACGTATCGACCTCCTTTTCCCAACAGCTGATGTAGTCTGATTAGTGTCCAGGTATGATAGCCACTATCACCAAAGAAGTACCAAAAGCTACTGTTGGCGCCATAGGCTCCATGTTCGACCGAGTATGTAGTTCTGCTGGTGAGCACCTTGACCCATCAACTTGCGACTGGGCTATACACCCAGGTGGTGTTGCAATACTGCAAGGCGCACAGCAGGCGATGAGCCTTACCAACGACCACATTCGAGCCTCCCTCGATGTGTACCAGAATTATGGCAACTCGTCAAGTCCGACAGTACTCATTGTGCTGGACAAGCTGAGGAAGATGGGTCAAGGTCGAAACGACGTAATAGCTACCAGCTTTGGGCCTGGTCTGATGATCGAAATGTTCCGCATGAAGCGGTGTCGAGATGTTGAGTCTAGGCAGGCTCTTAGTCCAGGCTCCCTGACTAAAGCATATAGACTTGGGATGTCACTGATCTCAAGGCTCTTGACGTCTGGCAAGAAGCTGAACAGGATACGCACAGAGAAGAAGGCGTAAAGGAAGTTGCAGGCAAAGAACATGCAAACACACGCATGGAATTTCCAAAGGCAAATCAAAACTGTAAACCATCTATAAAAGAATTGTATAATATAATGAAAGCTTCCATTCAGGCCAGTTGTTTTGGATAGAAGTACCCTTGACATATCTCCAAAGGTGTGATCACATTCTTAATGATTTCACTTCTCCAAGCCTGACTTTGGTCCTTTGAATTGTTGAAGCACCAGGTTACAGCAGAAGCGTATTCAGATCCCCCTTCATCGCGTACAGTACGGGCCCAGTTCATCGCGGCCGCAAGGTCTAGTGTCTGTTTTTCCGCTTCTGTTTCGCCGCGATGGACCTGTCGGTAAGGGTTGTCCTCCACACGCCGAGCGAAACAGAGTTCGAGAAGAAGGATACCAAGTGCATAGAAGTTACAGTCAGTTATATTGACATTCAGATCGGTGGGACCGTTTTTTGAGAAGCCTCGGCATATGAACGGCTCATGGTATGGAAAAGTAGAGTTGTCCTCTTCGCTTGGGTAGAAGACAAGGTGTTCCCTTTTCAGGCCTGTGGTAAGCCAAGGTGTTTCCTGTAGCTGCGCAACGGAAGAAGCGAGTAGCAACGCAACAACATAGCGCTGGCGTCGAGTGAATGTTCTCTCACCAATGACACTATCGAGTGTCAAAAGACCGCTTTCGTTGGGTCGTTTTCTCCTTTTGCTGGGATGGAGGTGGTAACCTTCATCATCCTTACCCAGAACACCCACGCACTCCGAACGGGCCTCCATTCCCAATCTCTGACACAGGTCAAGATCCGAGTCAACTGTCAGACCCCCGATATCTGGTAGGTACGGGCTCTGCGGGACAAACACGACTTTCTTGGTTTCGTGGACGTCGGCGATGTACAAGAAGAGGGAAGAAGGGGACTTCGTGGTTTGTTGCTGCTCAGGCCAGTTCCTTGAAGAGCAGTACACTCGAGAGTATCTCCGCATCGCAACTCTTTCTATGACCATGAAATGGGCGAGCTTATGGGGGTAACCCCCGATGTTAGGATGATCTCAAAAGTCGTTTCTCGTTGCGTGCGATGCTCCAACTGAAGATGTACATAGTGGTATGGTCGACAAGAGCATTGCCATGATCGCTGCAGGGCTAAGAAGAGTGTATTCCGCGAAACCTTGAACTCTGATTCTAGAGCTACGCTCTGCTTCTTAGCAGCTGTTGTCGCCGGTTCGAGAGCGTTCACCGCATTGCCTGTGCCTAGAAGTTGTCCCAGACGCTTATTGCATTCTTCCAGCTGATGGACCCATTCCATTCGCACCGCTTCGTTAAGGCTAAATCTGACGCGAAATCGCTGATAGTGCAGTTTTTCTCTTGTAGATGTGATGTTGATTGACGTCGTTGAGGCGAGGCTGTGCTGAACGGTCTGGTCCTGGAATGATAGCTCTTTCTTGAGACCTTAAACAGCATCATTCATGTCTCCAATGATCTCCAGGTACATCTCATAGGATCCCCGAAGCTGTATTTCCAATTTTGTTTGCAAGACTTGATCTTTCCACGCTTTGTCGCCCGGACTCGAGATCAAACGTGCGATCTCATCACGATCGACCACAGGCAAGAGAAGCCCTTCCAGATTCCGTATGTATATGATGTTTTGGAATCGAAGATGTCTCAGGCACTTGAAGTATTCTCTCTTGGATTGTCGAAGGAACTTTCCCACCTTAGCGACTTCGCGCCAGTGTTCAAGACCAGAGATGAGCAGGGGTAACCCCGCAAGGATAACACCAACTAGTTCTAGACCACTCATGAGTCTGTATAGAACTTTATCTGAGCTGTTTTAGATATATATAAAAATGTGTGAATGAAAAGTGTAAGGTGGAAGGAAAATAATGCCCCGCCATCGTGGCTTTAAAGCCCCAGTTCACTTCCCTCAGCCTCGTGCGGATATGAGTCTGTCTGACCACTTTGGTTCTGCCTCAAGCGCCAGATAGCACCTTTTCCAGAGTTTACAATTGTAGCAAGTCGGATGCCATGACTGGATCTACGTCCAAGGAATGTCGCAGCTGCATTGCGAATCTGAGACTCGCAAGTACTGGCACCGGTCAAGAGAAAGCACAAAACCACATCACTAGCGAGGGAGCTCTGGCACGCGATCTGTCTGAGAGGCTCAGCTTGTGGGCAGGGAACATTGGTGCCTTTCACCCTCCTGGATCATCGCTATCCCTCGAAGCGCGCCTTCACGATGCCCGCGACGTTCTGGCATACATCTTGCAGCTGCTAGTTGAGCTCAACGAAACAGCAGTCGAACGTAAGCCTGCTTGAGTTCCATAGATAGAAGTTGTTTAACGACGCGTTACAGTCTCGTGTCTCGTGTCCGGCGAGCGTCAAGAAGCCGAATCTGCAGCAGAAGATGATAGCAGTGAGGACAGCCAGGTACAGGAGCTTTTCGAAGAGATAGAAGACTCGATCAAACGCCTTGTCAAAGCATCAGATCTTATCCGTCGGGTAGCACCCACAGATGTGTTCAGCAAGGCCCTTAGCCGGACGAGATACCACTTCAATGACCAGTTTGACATTGCTCATGTCGGGGAGAAGTATCCAAAACTTGCCGCAGCCTCATCGACGTGGCTTCGGGAAAGACTAGGGAGAGCTATCACACAACGGATACACTACCTTGCCTACATCCAAGATCACCACAGAAGACTCGAGGGTTCTTCGATTATTGAAGAAAAGGAAGGTGCACCCAAGCCCATGAAAGCCGACTCAAAACCCAGGACGGATCACTATGTTTCCATGGATCCACAAGTAGAGTCAGCTAGCCGACCATCAAAATTCTTCACCAAAGCAACGACTCTACGTCCCGGTGTATTGAATCCGCACATGCTCATTGCAGAAGATCCAGAAGAAGACTCACGGTCCTACACCACGGTTGCTCGCTCTACCGACGGCGATACTGAATCTCCAGTCAGCTTCAAGATCCCAGACCTCGCAAGATTGCGGACAGGAGCTCGAAGCGAATTTGAATGTTGCTTCTGCTTCCATATAGTCAAGATCGAGCATGAACGTCAATGGCGGCGTCACGTCTTCTCGGACCTTCGAACTTACGTCTGCACGTTCCCTGATTGCGAGACTGGGTATTTCACAGACATGAACGACTGGTTCATACACGAGATGCAAACTCATCGTGTCAACTACACATGCCGGATCTGCCACAACAGAACGTTCGAGTCCAAAGAGCATTATTTAGTTCACGTCCAGAAACAACACCCTGTGGTTGCCTCGAATACCGACGAAAGATCACTGCTCAATTTAGCTCGTCAGCCTATGCTTCAAATCCCGGCACATGACTGTCCGTGCTGTTCCGGATGGGAAACTCGACTTCAAGATCGCGCCATCAGCCCCGACACTTCACACAACAGTATTTGTGTAGAACCACGAATTTTCAAGCACCATCTCGCATCCCATTTAGAGCATCTTGCGTTTTTTGCAGCTCCCGTACTCTCTGTTCACGTCAGTGATGGAGATTCCAATGCTGCTGCTCAGCAGAGGTCGGGTCTTCGCTCCGCCCACGACGAGACGTGTGAGGATGGTGACTGGCTTGCATCTCTTGACTGGGTCTCTGGGCCGAGGACCATGGACAGTAGTCGAAAAAGTCATCAGCACAATTGACTCGCGAGTGTATGCTTTAAAGAGAATACGCGCACTGAACAAACGAGGTGAATCATCATTCCAGTCTGCTCAGGCTGAGATCAAGGTTCTTAAAATTATCGGTCATGATCACGTCATCTCTTACCTAGGAAGCTTCCGCGACAAATCGTCGAAAGGACAGGAGACATACTGCATATTATTTCCTGACGCGGAGACGAACTTACGGGATTATCTTGAAAACATTTCCACCTCAAAGTTCAGTGAACTTCGAACATTCTTCGGGTGCCTCGTCAATGGCTTGAGATATCTGCATGCACAGAAAATCATACACGGCGATATTCAACCAACCAGTATCCTTGTGGATCATGGTAGAGTGCTCATAGGTAGATTTGACAGGGCGATCGACTTTTCCAGCCTGGACACGGGTGACCGTGGTACTGTGACTGGAGCAGGCGGTTTCAGTCTTCGCTACGCTGCGCCTGAGGTTGTTCAACGTGAATTTATGAATGTACAATCAGACATTTGGGCGCTCGGCGAGACGTTTGTGGACATGATCGCCGTTCTCAAGGGCAGAACGTTTCAAGAGTACCATTCATCTGGTTACGAGTACGGGCATAACATACTTGATCAGTACTTGAGGGCTCTACCAGGCTATTTTGAACAACTACGAGAAAGGCCACTTGCGGCAGACAACGCGCCTCTGGAATGGATACGACTCATGCTCTCAGAGGATTCTGAAACACGTCCAGAAGCTTCCTCTTTGGCTTCTCTCATCACCTCCGTCGAGGACGGAAGGCCCAACCCTTTCTGTGGAGTGTGTTGTCTCTCTTCTACCGGGATGCCGTCTGGCTGAGTTGGAACCACGGGCTAGACACAGAAGCAATCACACGATCTTTTGTTGCCCTTCATGGTCATGACTACATCCATTGTAATCTGTGATATTCTCACTTTATGAAAATTCACTCAAGATCTTAACTAAGAATGCAATCACATTTCAAACCTCGATACATGCACCTGAAACTTCAAGCGTCGAAAATGTCGCGTAGCACAGCAGGTTCCGCCAATAGCAGCGGACTGCAGGATGGGACAGAGCGGGCTTGACGTTGCAATATCATTATGTAGATGAGATAGTTTCGCTAATTCACAATGAACAGTGTACACAATGACTGCTGTAGTTACAACCTGAAAGTACCGTACATTGAGAAAACCAAACAGCGTACACATATGCTTGTGGTCAAATCTCGTACTTGTTGAAGTCGATGCTTTCCTTGATGCGCTGAGATGCTGGTGGGGTACTTTAAATAAACGCTGGAGATAGGAAATACTGTAGGCAATAGAGAGAGACTATTGTCATCGCAGCACTGAGTTCTTCCGGCCCATATCCAGGATCTCAGAAGGTACAGTGCTGCGTGTGCTGAAGCGTACTTCAGTGCCCGGGTGCTGCATGAAAACGGGTGCTGTGGCGACCGATGTGTTGGTTGCGTGGCGTTGGTGTTTGATGTCCTTGCCTGCGAGTCCACCGGTTTGTTTGTAGGTCTTGGGAACAGGGGGCATCTCAGGGACTGCGTCGCCATGCGCGTCTTCTGAATAGGCGGAGGATTGCGTCATACGATACTGCTCTTTCAGCTTCTGCTCTTCGACGCGGTTCGATTGCTGATTGACCCATGAGTTGATGGTGCGGAAACGAGGTACTGATGACCGGTTCGTCATGAAGCTTTCACGTCCCAAAGGTTGATTCATTGTGTCGCGATTGGGATCATGAGGCGTTTGTGGCGCTTGAGAATTGGTCCAGCTGAACCTACTAGCTATGCCGCCGAGACCGGGTCGTTGCGAGATTGATGGGCGATTCGACATGAATTGCTTAAAGGTTGGAGGTGCAGGTAGTCGAGATTCACCCTGTTGCTGTTGCATATAATCGTCATCGTCCATGGATCTAGTGTTGTGCGTTGAGTCGCTGTCTCGTTGACCCTGCATTCCGAGAACAGGCGAGGACGGTGTTGCACTGTTGTTTCGCTTATGAGAGTTCATTCGAGATGGGGGGTCTTCGAGTAGGAAACTCTGCTGCGTCATGTCTGAAGATCCATTACGGAAACTGAAAACTGTCAGCTGCAAATTACAAAGTCAAAACAGATGCGACATACCCATCACTATGACCAAGAGGTTGTACGCGAGTTTGCGACGAGAGGGAGCCAGATCGAGAGCTCACAACGGCTGGTGGTGGGGGGTAGACAGTGTCGTTCCTTAGAGAATACCTCTCTCCGAGCGTTTGTTTGTTGTCCCAATCGTACTTGGAACCCGTCTGCTGCCCGCCACGGCGTGTAACCTGATTCTTGCCCTGTCTAATCACGTCCGAAAATGACATTCCGCGCCTTCGCATAGTGTAAATCGCGAGAACAATCATCACGATGATGATTGTCGCACCTAGTACTGGTTAGTATATGGTATATCCCAGGTAAATTGTGTGTGAGTTACCGATTGACCCAGCAGCGATGAGGAGATGCTCTGTCGTCTGTGATATGCGTCCGTTGCCACCGCCGTCGTGGTGAGGCTTTGGGGGCGGTTGCAGAGACACAACAACAGTCTCTGTAGGGTCGTTGTCGGCCAGAGCTCCCACAGTAGCCTGTGTTTGAGATAGTGTCATTGTGATCAGTAGCTGTTGTCGTCAGTTATTGGATCCACATCAACTATCTCAGTCTGGCCATACTGGTGGAGGAAAGTTGGACGATGGAGTGGCAATCGTAGAAGCCGTCCTAGATTCATCGCCCTCATCCTCGTCGTTCCCATCGTTCGTAGTAGTAGCTTGTTGCTTCATCGTGTATGATCGCGGCAATATCTCATCGATGGTCGGCGTTGGCGTCGCACTGATATCTTCCTGCTGCCCATCCTCAATCAAACCGCTCCTCTTCACGACCACGTATCCCACCTCTTCATTCCGTCTGCGAGGCTTTGACGCAATCATCTCTGCGCGATGTACGATATCTCGAATAGGGTGGACCCCACTCAGTCTTCCTGCCACTTGTTTGCTTCACCAAGATACATCTGCAAATCGACCAGCGGCGGAGATATCGACCAAGTAAAGGGAATATACAGTTCTGAGCCTGTTGGGACCGCCACCAGGGTGGTACGAAAAGAATGTCGAGTTGAACGAAAGTATGGAGTATGAGATTAGCAACAAGAGCCCGCCTGCGGAACGAAGGACAGAAAGGAAGCAAGTCGGCAGAGACGCAGCGAGAGGCCCGGCAAACGCTCTGGACGAGACACGTTCATGCGACAGGGCGAGGGGTGCATTTGAAGTTGCATGAACGGCGCTACTATCCGGTTCCTTCTGAACCCATGTCATTCTGAGGCTCGACCCGAGATGTGATCGAGCAATTAGGGGCAGAAGGGCATATTTAGTAGCGTCTGCAGCTTCAAATGGCAATCTGCAGGGCCTGGAGGCAGGCTAATATGCCGAAAGGGGGCATAATGGGCGAAGGTATGGAGCAAACTCGTGAAGCGGGTCCTCAGAGCTCGTCTTGGAATTGTCTCAAGTCACCGTGGTCGTGTTTCAACACCCGCATCTGGCACGCTTGCTAACTCGTAGCGCAGATCAGACGCCACAGGGGCATTGGCGCGACCCACGAAAGCACTGCCGTGATTGGGTTTGACATGAAGTCGTTCGAGCTGTCGTGATGCTGTTATGCGCCCCCAGCAATTCCCCGCATAAGATGTACCTTTATTACTGACAGTCCTCGGAAAGACGTGAGATTGCGAAAGGATGCTGCGCAGTCTGATCACGCCGACATGATGACGCAGCCGCATTTGCGCAAACCGATGAATCTGCTGCGCCTCCCGATTTCGAGCCCCGGCTCCACCGGCTTTCCGCGCGTTGCGGCGGTGCACGAGGTCTGGCCGAGGATAACGCAGCAGTCGACTTCGATTTAGGCTCAAAGATTTTAAAACCTCAATGCCCTACGGTCGTGGATCAGAGTCAGAGCTCGCGAACTCTAGCAGAATGCGCACGAAGGATGCCAGCGGCAGGCGATCTGGTTTGTCTGTCAGCACGGTCGTAAATTGACGAGAAAGTCCTGGCGAGCGCTCAGCAGTTCGGATCGTGCGGCTGTGCTTGGTCTCGCTCTATAACCGAATAGGCCGCCACACCCGGCTGAGCTGACGTTCGTGTCTAATGGGTGGCTCAGGGCTGAGTCGAGCTCGAAGATTCGTTGGTGCTCCGCCTCTCAGGATGGAGCGGATCAGGTTGCCGTTAGTAAGAGCAAAGTGTTGATAAAGTTGGCTGATGTTCCTGTGTTCGATCGCTCTTTCTTCCACCTTCCAATTAACGACTTACGTCAACCGCCACATCCATTCAGTTACCCCGCCTTAGCGACCACAACCTCACCTTCCGATCTACATCTACACTATTTCCTGAATACAAGTTAAACATGTCTGGATACGATCAATATAACCAGGGGTACGGCCAGCAGCAGCAGCAGCCGTATCAACAGGGGCACAGCCCGTACCCTCAACAGGGTGGATATGACCAGGGCGGCTATCAACAGCAGCAAGGCTACCAACAGCCTCAGCAGCAGTATGGCCAGCAGGGATACGGGGACCAGCAGGGCTATAACTCTCAATATGGTCCTCCTGCACAGGGTGGCTTCCAGCACGGCCAGCAAGTAGGCCAATACGGCGACTACAATCAGCAGCAGCAGCAGCAGCAAGGGTAAACTATACGTTCCAGTTGTTTTGAAACAACCTTTTCTGACATCTTTGACAGGCAGTATGGCCAACACCCGCAGGGAGGTTACCCCGGCTCTCAACCTCAGAACCAGTTTCCCCAGCAGGGACCGTATGGCCAAGATCAGTACCCGCAAGGCCAGAATGCCTACGGCCAGCCTGGACAGCAACAATACGGTTCCAGTGACCCGGCTATGCAGCAGGAGGGCGACCGAGGCCTTTTGGGCGCCATGGGTGGCGGTGCTGCTGGATATTTTGGCGGCAACAAAATGGGCGGTCACGGCATTATTGGTGCCATCGCCGGCGCGGTGCTCGGCAGCAAGCTCGAAGACCATAACAAGAAGCCTAAGAATAACCAGTACGGTGGCTATAACGGGCACTGAGCAGGAACATTGTTTCCTTCTTTTGGATTTTTTATGAGGACTATGGCGCTTCAATCCTCTTACGATTATGTACCAGCATTACTATTACGACACTGACATCACGACTTGGGTGGGACTACTGCTTTTTCGGTGTATAGAATTAATCACAATCATGCTCAACCTTAACAAACAAAACCATGCTCTCAGCCTCAATGTATCGCAAACATGTGAGTAAGGCCGGACCGCGTCATCGTCAACGGCGAAACAGCTGCTCGTTATCAACGAAACATGTGTTTTTTGATGAACCAGTGGACGGCGTGAATGTGATTGGAGGAGAGAGTAATACTCACGGAACTTATTGTTGGCGGAAGCTGAAACATGTGGCGTTTTAGGGCAGTTTTCAGAGCGCAACTGATAACCTGGATCTTGGCTCTTGTATCTTATGGCAGCGCAGACTCCCTGTCATGCATGCCGCTAATTACCAAATCTGCAGGTACCCGCACTTCGATCGGTTGACCGTCGACCCATTTGTATACGTGAAGACCTGGTCACAACAGGATCGCGCTTCATACGTTGCTTTTGGCCGACAGGACTGCGTTTCCATTGTAGTCTTAAACTCCTACCCATCGAACCTTTATCTATATGGCAACCTTTTCCTTGTCAGGTACAACACAGCCCCAGCAGCAAAGCATGATCCTTGTCAAAGCCGAGCCGTGCTATCGATCGTGGGCCAACGACCAACTTTAGGACGTCGATGTACGTACGACGTAGAGTGACAAGGCGGCAAACTCATCTATGTGAAAGTGACAAACGTCACATTTGCCTCACATCGAAACAAAGTTTTGTCGCCCCGATTCGCTCTCACAGCAAATGCAAACAGGGGTGTGGATATGAGTTTAAACGGTCTGCGCTTGATGGTGTCAAACAAGTAGACGCGTAACGTAAACTCAGGAAAGATAGTTCTGTTACTTGTCTGGAACATCGCTGTCATTGCTGTAGAGCTTTCCTTGTTGGTCTCCACCCCGGTGCCAGATACCGATGTTAAGTATCCGTAGTGTGGGATTGATGTTCCTCTCCTCAGTCGGCTAGCTACTACCGGTATGCAACCTTTGGAAACCATCCAGAGCCGCTTGGTAGCTACGACTGTTCTATTCAGTACTCCCAACATGGTTTCAATAGACCTTTTTCCAGAGAAAGTCGCCTGTTCAAGACCGCAGGTTTTGATCGCATGTGTTACCAACATACCGTTATCGCTTGTCGCATTCTTCAAAGTGAGTTCTAGTATACAATCGTAATATTTCTTGGCCGCAATTGCGCTCTACAAGTCAGTATAGCATGGAATGCGCCAGTACGTCCCCAGGCTCATCGATACGAGGAACCCATCGAGTAAAGTAGACTATAACAACTACAATAACATGAGAACAGATATAAATGCAGTGTAGAAAGCAGGACTTTCCCGCACACTGGCAGGGTTCTTCACCGCCAGTGCGCAGGCTGACTGCCCGGTGCTTACGCGTCCTCGTCACAACAGTGATTTTTACGACTCGGGGTCCATCAACCCGAACTGAGACTCAGTGCTGCTTATGTCCCCTTTGGAATCCAGGACTAGACTCGACGGAGATCAGTGTACTAGCTTTGAAACCATAACTACGCACACCGTTCGGAATCGCGTCCGGTAAGCAAGCAGCTAGCGATGCAGTGGAGTTGTGTGTTCGGAGACCCGAACACGGGTCCAGATCTTACGAGAGGTCTAGGCCTGAGTCAAGCGTCTTGAGTATCCGTCATGAGATGCACCGAAACTCTCGCTCAGCTGAGACGACCAGGCTAGCATGGCGCGATGCTGTAGATGAGTATGGAATTTCGGTGCGAAGAACGGTTCAATAGCAAGATTCCTGCAACTTGAAAGCAAGGTTGGCACTGACGCGAGTGATCTGAGGGTATTGATGACGATGTGCGTATCTGCCGTTCGTAACAATGGCCCGTCAATAGTGTTGCGGTTTGTTTCACATCGGCTTGTCCTTCTGCAGATGGAAGACACTTGCATGCATAAGTGTGCCCTTTTCATCCAGTAATACTACCTCGGTGTATTGTCACCGAGCTGTGGGTGGTTGTACGATGGTACGAGAGTTCAATGATTGTTGGTAATGGAGGTATGACCGTCGGAGACCTGTTTGAGCCTGGCAGCCCGTCATTGACCAACACTGAGCCTGGAAAGTGTCAGAAGGCATGCCAAATTGTCGCGCAAGGATGGCTCTACTCTCGCTGAGATTTTAGCACACTGAAGCCAATCCGCGCACTTAGATTGATCAATATTAAAACCTTGAGATAACACAGATAACACGACTAGATACTGAAAGTGTTCAAAGTGTCTGAGTAAGGTGGGAGTGAAAAGCGCTTGGGGTGGACGAGGGTCGACTTTGTTTGCGTGAGTACACAGCCGCTTGGTCAGCGGGTAGACAGGTTACCTAACTTTTGGTTGGAATTTGATCACAAGGGCCCTTCAAGATGCGTTGAGATAAGATCAATATGGTCATCTCTTCACTCAACTACTTGATTATTGTGTTAAACGATATATCATCCCCTCAACGACACTGTCCGCGCAACGGCTGCTCCCGCATATTATCTTCGCCCCTGTCGATGCACCAAACTGATCCTTAGACGATTGATTTATGAACGACCTCAGCGTGAAGCTTCTCGTCCTTCTCCATAGCTGCTGCGGCAGCCTCGGGATCCTGCATGGCGTGGGGTACCAACTGGTCGCCGAATAGCTCATCCATCTGCTCGAGTGTCTTTCCTTTGGTCTCTGGGAAGAAGAACCAGTAGCACAGGAATGCGATGATGTTAAAAACGAAGAAGACGTAGAAGTATTGGAACTCGATCGCTGTAAGTGCCAAAGGCGAGAATTGCGCGAAGATCAAGTTGACAACCCAGTTGGTGAAAGTGGTGATAGCGTTGCCCAGAGCACGGACTTCGACCGGGAAGATCTAGTCCATGTGTTAGCTCTTGTTAACCGCCTGCTCTTGTATTGAACTTACTTCGGCGGGATACACCCAAGAGATAATACCCAGGGGCGTGTAGAAGAAGGAGAACGCAAAGTTCATAGCTACCATACTGCGCAACTGCGCGCCATTGCTGGGGCTGAAATGCTGTCCTTGTACAGCATTGACGAGCAGCGCAGCTGCAAGACCAGCAGCTGAGATGAGCAGAGGTTTGATACGACCGAACTTATCGAGGATAGCAAGGCCGATCGTGCACCAGACAATAGACAACGCTCCGCTGATGCCAACGATCAAAAGAGCCTCACGTGTAGAGATACCGAGGATTTCATAGATACGAGGGCCGTAATAGTTGATGACCTGTCGAACGAATTAGATACCATGATTCGAGTGCAGGAAAGACGTAAGCACTCACGTTGATACCAGAAAGAGGGCCGAAGGCTTGGACACCACACCCAAGAAGAAGACGCTTACGCCATGAAGCTTTGGTGATGATCGATAGCCAGTTGATGTTACCCAGTGCACGGTCGGCTGCAATGACATCGCGAATTTCGCGGTACTCAAGGTCGATGATCTCAGAGTCATAGCCGCTGCGAAGCTTTTGGAGCGAGGCCATGGCTTCCTCATGGCGGTCCCTTTCCATGAGCCAGCGTGGAGATTCTTGGAGGAACAGGATACCGGAAAGCAGAATGATTCCAGGGACACACTGGAACGCAAGCGGGAAGCGCCCTAGAAACTGTCAGTACAGCAAATACGACTGCAATATGGGGCATACTTACAAGAGAACTGTGTGGTGTTGAACTGACAACCGTAGCCTAACCACTGAGCGACGAAGAATCCCCAAGACAGCATCCACTGTAACAATCCAGACAGAACTCCACGATGCTTGGCTTCCGAAAGCTCTGCAGCATACAGCGGAATGGTCGAAGTAAGCTGACCGACGGCAACACCTCCGATAAAGCGACCAACAATGAGCATAGACATGTTCACAGCACCGGCCTGGAGAGCGCTGCCAAAGACCGATACAAGAGCACCAACCAATATGGTCCAGCGGCGACCCATCTTGTGGGCGAACATCATGTTGAGGATGGTTCCGGCTATAGCTCCGCCCTGGAAGGCGGAGACAATGCCTCCGACCGTAGTGTCATTGGGATTGTTGAAGTAATCCTTGAAGGTTGGGAGGGCGATCGTGGATGTAATGATACCACTGTCGTAACCGAAGAGGAAACCTCCAGTCGCGAGGAAGACCGCAGAAAAAACGGTGGTTGCGAGACCCATCTTGTCGCTGTGGAGAATGCGATGGCGATGATTCCTTTGACAAGGGGGACTAGCAACTATGTATACTACAGCACGACAATGTTGGATTGTCGGGAACGACCTAGGCCCTTACCCCGGATTACACCACACCGAGGTCGGGGATTAGGCCTGCGCATGTGGAGTAACATCTGCCTCCGATCTCTTGTTGCCCGACATCAAGGGGCGCTAGCGGGGTAGATACCACAGACATGGTATAGAGAAGGCCAGTCTGAGCGCTATGATGGGTGACAAATCGCGTTGAGGTTGCATACGCTGTGCCACGCCTCGGCAGAGAAAAATAAGACTGCCCAGTGTTCTGCAACCAAAGCCAAGCCACTCCCTCTCTAAAACACGACTTCTATTACTAAAAAGCTATATGGTGTCTGTGCGAGTACTGATATGGCTTTCTTGATTTTTCTTCATCAAATTTGAGCTGCTGATAAGTAGTGTCGCATTGAACATTTGTTCTCTAGCTTGCTTAGTTGACAGTAAATCGTCTCATTTTCCCTGCTGTGGTACGGTCATCCCCAACTAGAGCCAAGCCCACTAGGTCGGAAACGCCTGCTTTAATGTGGAGGTCGTCATCAAGCCATCCGACCTCTGGCGTTCTTCCCCACAGATTTTCGATCGGGTGTCACTTCGGCAGACGGGCAAGCCTCCGCTAATCCAGATTCGATAGAACCTCGGTGTAGGTTGCCCCGAATAAGCACGTGGGTCTTGCGTGGTGCAAAGATGTTGCATCTCGGGCTATCTTCTGGTGTTAGTATCCTTGGCCGCAGACTCGTACAAACAGTAACAATGACTGATCGCCATTATTCCTAGAGGCAGTAGGAAAAGCTAAGTATTTCACTAGACAGAGCGCGGAGGAGCCATCGTACATTGTTGTCGCAGTCTGCTAGCAGACTTTTTCAATGCGCCACAATATCCTTGCGTCCTCAAGGTAGAAGGTTCATCAACATTGTCGAGCTATCCGCACGAGTGCTTCCAATATGTCTTTTCAAGTCACACACTGCGGCATTCACGGTTTCCACGAGGTCCTCGGAATCGATACAGACAAGCTCCGCTTGTTCTGGGCTTTACAGTCAGATCTTGTCAATGCTGAGCAAAAAGCATACCGTGTAGAGCTATCCACGTCGCAGTCATTTGACCAACTCTGTTGGGACTCCACCAAGGTCGAAGGAAGCCAGCAACGTAACATACCTTGCGCTCCAGAAGGTGGCTTCCTATCAGCGACTTTCCACTATTGGAGAGTGACGGTTTGGGATCAAGATGAAAATTCAACGCAAAGCGCCACCAATGAGTTCTTCACTGCATATCCACGATCGAGTGGCCTGCTCCCTCCTTACAGCATGAACCAAACCTACATGCCTCATACTAGTCTGATCTTCCGCACTTGGTTCGAAGACGAAGCCAATCGGTGGAAGGGAGTCTGGATTGGCGACAATGGAGACAAACCAATCTACGTACGCAAGCAACTCCACCTAGAACGAAAGCCTTCCCGTGCCATTGTATTAGCCAGCGGCCTAGGCCATTTCAATTTCGTTTGTAACGGAGACGCCGCGGCAGCGAACGGGCACAAGCTCGATCCTGGTTGGACCAACTACCATCGCACGGTCCAGTTCACTGCATACGATGTTTCCAGCATCCTGAAGCAGGGCGAGAACGTGCTGGGTGCTCACATTGGTAACGGCTTCTATGCGGGCGACCAAGGTGATGACCGTTTCTTCTGGCCTTGCTACGAGGACAATACCTACGTGCGCTATGGCAACGAGCTGTGTTTTTTCGCAGAGCTGCACCTCTTTTACGATGATGGCAGTCGCGAGACCATCACCACTGGTCCCGACTGGAGCATACGCAAGAGTGCCACAACTTTGGCCAACATCTACTCATCCGAGACCAAAGACCTCCGTGCCTACCCAGAAGGATGGGATGCGCCTGGATATGGCGAGGATGACCAGTGGAAGAAAGCCACTCCAGTCACCGGCCCAAGAGGCAAGCTGAAGTACCAAAACCAGCCGCCAGTGGTGCTGCACGAGACCTTCCACCCCAAGTCACAGAAGACACTTGAGCCAGGTACTGTCGCCTTCGACATGGGTCAAAATATGACCACAATGGTCAAGATCCAGGTTCGAGGACCTGCTGGTGCGGAAGTCATTGTCCGATTCTCAGAGACGGTTGACGATGACGGCAAAGTACTGATGCCAGATCCGCTGTTCAAGCAATTCCAGACGGACGTATTCTGCAAATTTACTCTCGCTGGCAATGGAATCGAGACCTGGGAACCCGACTTCTGCTTCACGAGCGCACGTTACATTCAAGTCGAAGGCGTCGCGCTCGAATCTGAGAACCCCGACCATCTCCCCGTAGTCGTGTCCCTCGAGAGCCGCCACATCTCATCAGCGGCCCGCCGCCTAGGTTCCATCACAACGGACAAGGAGGATGCAAACCAGCTCATCAACATGTGCTACTGGTCTTTTGTTTCGAATCTCTTCAGCTACCACACCGACTGTCCGCAGATCGAGAAGTTCGGCTGGCTCGAAGTCACTCACCTGCTCGCCCCTGCCACCCAATACATCCGAGACATGGAGTCACTCTACACCAAGATACTTGATGATATTGTCGATGCACAAGAACCTAACGGCTTGTGTCCCACCATGGCGCCCGAGATTAGATACATGTGCGGTCCCCTCCATGACACGATAACCTGGGGTGGCGCAGTAGCCTTACTGCCCGAGATTTTGCGTTTCTACTACGGCAACACGGCGGTATTCGAGAAGCTTTTCGACCCGTGTGTGCGCTACATGGAATACATCGCCACCAAAGAGCGAGACGGAGGCTTGATTGAGCACGGTCTTGGTGACTGGGGCCGTGACATAGCATTCGGCAACAACCAAGCCAACATTGAGACGGCCATCTACTACCGCTGTCTGCGCAACATCCAGGGCATGGCCCTCACGCTTGGAAAACTCGAGCAAGAAGCACGCTTCAAGGCGTGGGCAGACCGCATCTACACCGTCTACAACACGCACCTGCTCGTCACAGACAAGAAGAAGTATCCCTACGCCTTCTACACATCGCGAGACACGCCTGGGGAGACAGACAGAACCATGGTAGCGCAAGCCCTAGCGCTGCAATTCTCCCTCGTCCCAACCGAGCACATCCCCGACGTGCAGCAAGCTTTCCTCGCCGACTGCTCAGAGGCCGGGAACCGCATCCAAGCCGGCGAGATCGGACTCAAGTACCTCTGGAACACGCTCGCCGACGTCGACCGCCCAGACATCGTGCTCGCCATGGCACGCCAGCAGGAACACCCCTCGTACATGCGCTTCCTGCGCCGCGGCGAGACGACGCTAAATGAGTTCTGGCAGGACGCGTGTCGCAGCAAGTGTCACGACATGCTGGGCACAATCTACGAGTGGTTCTACGAAGCTGTACTGGGCGTGAAAGCCGAGACGGAGGCGTATCGCTCGTGGACCGTGAAGCCGCCGTTGAAGAGCGAGTTTGGACATGTCAAGGGCGATGTGGAATGTCCGTATGGTAAGATCGAAGTAGAGTACATCAAAGATGGAGAACAGATCAGCATGAAAATTACTGTGCCGACGAGTACGGTGGGCTACTTGCTGTTGCCGGGAGAGAACAGCGAGGTCGATATCACGCGCGTGCAGGCGGAGCAGCAAACAGTGACGGAGAGAGGGAGGAGAGTGGGGTTGAAACCGGGTAGATACGAGGTAGTGCTGAGGCCGTAAACACTCCCGGCACCGGCAACAGCGTATCAGTGCATAATGTGCAATGCGTAGCCACTGTATCGAATTCCACATCCATCGTCTCCCATTCCTCTCCTCGTACAAACCCACATCTGCTATATAGATCCAACCAATCCCCGCAGCACAACACAGCACGTTACTTCCATCACGGTCCAGCAGCATCATTTGAGACATGCTCGGGCGACTGTGGTCTAGAGCACGACAGTGCTTGAAAACCCCCCCACGAGCGCAGCAAGGAAGCCGATCGCGAGGTTCCCGGTTATCGGATACATGATCCCGTCGCTTTGATCCATCCCGCACATTCCTCTGCGCTGGCCGGAACACCCACGTACCTTGCTAGACCTGAAGGGTGGAGTGATTACAGGGTTTTCTTTGTCACTGCAGAAGTATGGGTTCTCTATAGCGGTCAGACAACAAACACGAGGATATTTGGAAATTGCATCACAGCAACTGATACTTGCATGCAGTAACCACTACCACGAAAGGAGAGAAACTAGTAGGGATGTGGTAGTAAAAGTAGTACCACCAACCACTATTCCACAAAAGAAGAAGAAAAAAGTCATTCATTCAACCCCGGCACCTCAACACATAGTAGTAAAGCGTTACATCTTAACGAGAGTATAGAACCCCCCTTTCCTCCATCCATCCAATCATCCCTCCACCACTCCCCCCAACCCCCGTAATCCAACAATCCAACCACACCTCTCAAGTCATTCGTCACCCTCCCCCTCCCCTCTCATCAACACTCTCTTAAAAGTTCCAATCAATAGTCGCCAGAGCCTGCAGACCTGTAATAGCGACCTGAAAGGTGCTCACCACATCCGTGAGACCTGTGGCGCCAGCAGCGGTCAAGCCGTTGCTGAGCTGCGCCGCGGGCTCCAGGCTGGCGGTTGCGGCGGTGACGATGGCTTGGATGAGGGTTGTTACTACGGCGCGTTCGGCGGCGGAGAAGGCGGCGAGTTCTGGGAGGGGTTAGCGGGGAGTGGAAGGAGTGGGGGATGGGGCACTTACGGGCTCGGATGCTGGCGACGAGGTTGGTGAGGGTTACGGTGATTTTTATGAAGGCTTGGACTTCGGCTGCAAGTCTGGGAGAGAGTTAGTGTTGAGCTCTGTCGTTTTGGTTGTTGCCTTGATTCATCCCGTCCATCCCAATTCAATCCGCATCTCCATATCTTCTCCTCTCCTCGCTCCTGGTTCTTACATAGCGTAAAGTCACAGATCCAGTCTTCCCAGAAAGCAAATAGGTAAACTCACCCAGCCCTCAGATTCCCATTCACGGTATCAACATTTTGCTGGTTAATCGACGTCACGATCGCACAAACCCTCTGCTCCGTCTGATACGCCGTCTGCCACAACAGGTTGTTAAGAATGGCCAGCGACGACGCCAGACTGGCTTTGACGTCGTAGTTGTACTGGACGCCACCTGAACCGTTGAGTGTGATGGTTTTCTGGGCTGTGATAAATCAGTCAACATTCACTATCCTTCTTCTACCCTCCATGCTTTCTACTTTTTGCTGTGCTTTTCGTGCTGGGGAACGGGGAAGGCTATGTACGTACCGATGTCGTTTGCCTGGCCAGTGAGCTGGGCGGCGCTGTTGGTGTACAGGTTTCCGAGGCGGTTGAAGCCGTCGGTGGTGGAGTTGTAGCCGGGGACGGGCAGGACTTTGGTTAGGGGGTAGCCGGGGAAGATGTCGCGCTCGCTGAGGACGCCGAAGGGGGTAGCGGAGGCCAGAGTGGCGAGGGCGAGGATGGAGGAGACGAGCATGGTTGCGAGGTGGTTTGTTCGGGATGTGGAAAGGTAAAGAGAGAGAGGTGTCTTTGTAGAGAGGACTGCCAAATCAGTGCTTCATCACTGCAGCCTATTTATGCTCTCTTGAATCCACACTGCTATCTCCTTTGAGCAGATCGACCGTGTTGTCCTCCCGGTAATGCTTCCCATATACGAATCTGGTTCTTGGAATGCTGGCACCCTTCCCACGCGCACCCACCGTCCCAGCATGCTCGTTTTACGCGACGGTATTTCGGAGGCATTTGTGAAGCGTCCTCCGCGACCCACATTTTTACGGGTATGTCCGTTCTGGTGCGGGAGAAGTGGGTCGTTGGAATGTACGCATTCCGTGGCAACATGGACAGGCAGGAGTAGGTGAGCGAGTTCTTATTCGACGGGTTTTACAAATCCTGGGAGCTAGTCAGGTCGGGTAGTTGGTACTTGATGAGACAAGCAAAGGACTACAACGCTCTTTGCGTGTAGTGAATCATTGTCTGAATTCCAATGAAGACCTACAGGCTTTGTCGTGAGACATAGTTCTAACGTCAGGACCAGTTTGCATAGTAATGTGTATGCCTTATCCAACAAAAAATGGGTATCATCGCTAAAAGACTCCCTCCCATGCAATCCGTACAACTACTGCACTGCTTCGCCCGCAGCCTCGGCGGCCTCTTCAGCAGCCTCGCGCTCCCTAATCTCCTCTTCGAGATGCTTCTTCTCCGCCTCCCTGAGCCGGGCCTTGGTAACCGCTTCTGATCGTGGCGTCCTAGGGGAAAAGGAGAACTTGGGAACATTGCGGGGGGTGGAGCCCACGCTGGAGCCAAAGGACGCGCGGAGCGACGTTGCTGGCGTGGATGGCGCGGAGGGCGTGGGGGCCTCAAAGGCAGAGGCCGCTTCGCCCGCCACCTCAGCCTCGCGCTTTCTGCGCTGCTCTTTTTGCATCTTTCCTGCCTTCTTGAGCCGCATCATAGTGAACTCCTCCAAGCTTGGCTTCTTGGCGTGGCCGGCAAAAGGAACGGTAAGATCTGGCTCATCGCTCGCCCAAGCTACGGAGTCGAGGGCTGGGAAGTCTTCCTTTGCGTCTGAGACGGCGGCGTACGCATGATCCAGGCGCTTGTAGACGACGAAGACGGTGGCTACAAGCTGACGGTTCTTTTCCCCCTCGAGCTTCAGCTTCTTGTCTTTCAGGATGATGACGCTGTCGATGTTGCCGTACTTGTCGAACATGTTTCGCATCGTGTCTTTGTCCCACGCTGCCGTCTCGCCGTCGCGTTGGAAGCGAATCCTGACGGTGCGGTCGATGTCAGAAGACTCTCCTGGCTTTGGCATCGGCGGCTCAGGTGTCTTGACTGGCCCTGCGGCCGCTGCTTCCTCTGCTTCCCGGGCCTTTCTCTTGCGCTCCTGCATCTCTTTGACCCGTCTCCGCCCATCTTCGGCCAGGCGTTGGATCTTCTGCTCCAGCTTCGCTTCCTCGCTCCCTTCTGCCGCTCTCTTCCTCTTTATGCCGGCAGCCTCCCTCTCGCGCTGCTCGAGGTCCTCCTTCAACTTGCGCTGATGGCCTGTCAGCAGCTCGTCCTGAGCGGCTTTTTGGCGCCGCCGTGAGCGCGCGCGGTCGTATTCGCCCTTGAGCTTCTCGTCGATCAAAATGTCGCGCGCCCAGCCCAGATTGATAAATGTCTCGGCAGCATCTTTGTTGTCTGGATTCTTGTCCGGGTGGAAGCGGATCGAGGCTTTGCGGTATGCGCGCTTGATGACAGACTCTTCAGCGTCGAAGGGCACGCCGAGCAGCTCGTAATAGTCTTCTGTAGTGCTGCGCGCCAGGTCCTCGAGGTCCTTGTTGGAGTCGCCCATGGCGGTGGCGGTGGTGTGGTGCTCGCTGCGGGCCTAGGCGTGGGCGCAGACGTTTGAAGTTGTGAGGAACATTTTATGTACAATAATCAGGGTTTGGCTTGGCACACCACTACTTCGTATGGTTCTGCTCGTAGGCTACGATCACGTGTCCCAAGAGGTTTATTGTTAAGACAGATGGATTCGACAGTCTCCACCCTATGATACATGATCCTGTACTAGTCTCGAATAATGACAACTGTAGAGATGCAAGCGGGAAGAGATTCACATGTGATCGACGACTAGCGCCCGTTGTGCGTTGCGGCTAGAAGGTCGTCAAAATATCCAAGCTCCCTCGAGCTCCCTTCACGTCCCACCACCATCCCATGTCCATTGCGTGCACGCTGCGACGCACCATGGCCTCCCCACCCAAAGACAGCGGAGCCGCCGGGCGCAAGGTGCTCGAAGGCGTCTTCGGCATCCACAAGCCGCAGTGGGCGTCGTCGGCGGGCGTGCTGCGCGACCTGCAGACGGCCTTTGCCAAGTCGGACGTGTTCCAGCCGTGGCTCGAGTCGCAGCGGCGGCAGATGCTCGTGTCCGGGTCCAAGAAGAAGCACATTGACCAGCTCAAGGTCAAGCTGGGCCACGGCGGCACCCTCGACCCCATGGCCACGGGCGTATTGATAGTCGGCATGGGTCGCGGCACAAAGGAGCTCGGCAAGTTCCTCGAGTGCACCAAGAGCTACGAGTGCGTCGTCCTGTTCGGCGCCGCCACCGACAGCTACGATGCCGTGGGTAAGGTGGTGAGCAAGGCCGACTATGCCCACGTGACGCGCGAGTTGGTCGAGGAGAAGCTGAAGGACTTCCGCGGCGACATCATGCAGAAGCCCAGCGTCTTCTCCGCCCTCAAGGTCGACGGTAAGAAGATGTACGAGTACGCGCGCGAGGGCAAGGACATTCCCGTCGTCGCCGCCCGCCCCGTGACCGTCGAGCAGCTGGAGCTCGTCGAGTGGCTCGAGCCCGGCACCCACGACTTTGCCTGGCCTAAGGACGAGGTCGACGACGAAGGCAAGGCCGGCGCAGAGCACATTCTCGGTATACGCCAGTCCGACGCCGACCAGCACCACCGCAACACCAAACGCGCACGCTCCCCATCGACAAAGCCTGCCACCACCACCACCGACCGTTCCCCCTCGCCCACCTCCGACGCTGGCCCTCAGCCTAAGAAGCCGCGCACCGACAGCGAGCCCGCCCCGTCTGGCGCCTCCACCTCGATTCATCAAACCGCCGAGCCCGAATCGCAGCGCAGAATCAACGCAGAAGCCCAAGTCGAGGGCTCCCAAAACCCCGCCGTCCCCGTCCAGCGCCCCCTCGACGCCGACATCCCGGAGCCAATTGTGCCCGTCGAGAAGCAGCCCGCCGACAGCGTCGAGCAAGCCGAGGTAGTCGACAAACTCTGCACGAGCGCCGGCGGCTCCATACCCTCCACAACCCCCATCGACAAACACCACCAGCCGCCCGCTGCCCGCCTGCGCATGACCGTCACCAGCGGCTTCTACGTGCGCTCACTCTGCCACGACCTCGGCGTCGCATGCGGCAGCCTAGGCATAATGAGCAGCCTAATCCGTACGCGGCAGGGCGACTACGCGCTCGGCGGCGCCAACGTGCTCGAGTACGCCGATCTGGAAAAAGGGCCTGACGTGTGGGAGCCGCAGGTTGAGCGCCTGCTGAGCAGTTTCATGGAGCGCGAGGGGTGGGAGCAGGAGGAGCTGGAGGATGAGGAGAGCTGGCAGGTCAGGAAGAAGGAGCTTATGGCGAACAGGAAGGAGGAGGATCGGAGTCGGAGTTTTAGGGGGGGGAGGGGCAAGCATAGAGGTGGGGG